>BMAV01006337.1:158338-173480 GCA_019973955.1 Trichonephila inaurata madagascariensis
AAATTAAAATTTAATTAATACATAAAATAACAGAGTATCAAACAAATTCTTTTAGTGGGAGGGATGAATTTGGGGATGCAATAACAAATTTTCAACATTTGACACCAATCTTGTCAGGTTTAATCTTAAATATCTCCTCGGTTAATAGTGTCCAGTCTTTCTTTCTCTTTTTGTTTTGGAGATCAGCAAGCGCACTGTAACTTCTTCTCAACCAGAAAAACAATTAAAAACTTTCTCAAGATATTTCATAATAGGGAATAAATAACAGGTATATCTTTTTAAAGCCAAAATTACTGACATCCGTTTCTAAAATTTACTTTAAGATCTTCGTTAGTGCCTAATTCTTGTGTAATCTGACATTTTTTTTTTTATTAAGTGACCATATGAATTCATTGCCTACTGTGGTATTACGACAGTCGAAACATTCTCAAACCTAGCTTCAAAATCTAAAATAAGGCCATTTAAATGTTCAACATAGATTAAAACGTCTTTTTTCCTGGTAGATTGTCTGTGACAATTGAGAAACTGGAAAAATTTGCGGCGTCCATTATTAGACTCCTTTTGTTTAATTCTTGCGAGAAAGGCTGGAATGTGGTCCTCGTTTTAATAAAATTTATGCTGTAGACTTGTAACTACAAATTAACATCATTCAATTTAGTAAATAAATCTGTTAAATAGGTATAAAATTTGGTTTCCACTAGATTAAATTTCCTTTTAAAATTAAAGTCACGATTTGATTTAATGAGAGTCACTATTGTAGACCCCCATTTACACCTCAAATTATTTTTTCGATGACTTGGACCCCTTGGAGGTCGTCATAGACGCCTGAGGATCTATATAGACCACTTTGGGAATCACTGATATACACGATCACTCGTACCATCGATTCATGAAACAGACAGGATCTATAGTTAATCCCTTCTTTTCCCCAAGATGTGTAATACACCGTGATTTTTTTAAAAAAATAAAACATTAGGTTTAATAATTCTATTAAATCCTGCTTTGTGCTGATTTTTCTCAGCCGCATAAAAGTACAGCCTGATATCAGAGTATTCCATTGTATTCAGTGTGTTTCAATTTAAACAAAATCAACATTTCAAAAGAAACAATATGAAGTTATTTATAAAATAAGCCATTACAGCTACTGCTATTCACACAGAAATAATAAAAATCACATTTAAACTTATTTACGAATTCAATCCAGCTTTTCCTGTACCCATATTTACCACAAACAACCAGATCCATTCTTTTAAATGAGTCGTGAGATAAAATTAAATGAACCCCATTTGCTATCAGATAGGGAGTTCTTGTCAGGCAATAGATGTCGTCCATTGTCATGCATAGGACTGAATTGTTATTTCATATTTAAATAAGGCTAATTGTCGCCCAAAAGAAAACTGGGAGCGGCTCTTAACAGACGCTAAACGGTATCATTTGGTGCTGGGCTTATTTCGCTTTCATCTTTCGGATCGGTTGTATAGTTTTTTTGTCTCAGTTGTGAATTTTGAATTGTCGGTGTTCTAAAAAAAATTGCTTGGATTTATTGAATTTCTTCTGATTTTAATTAGTTTTGTGCCTTTTTCGAATCATCAAACAGGTGAGTAAAACCTATTTATGTATGCAATTATTTAGAATCTCTTTATAAGAATTGTTTTTTATTATAAATCCAAGCTTATAAATATAAAATATTCTCTCTCTCTCTCTCTGTCTATATATATATATATATATATATTGCATTATATATTGAATCTATATATAGGATACATTTTATTATACATGGAATCTCTCTCTATATATTATATTCTATAAATATAAAAAGACACGTTGGTTAATTTTAAAAAAAATCATTTTAAATCACTTGTTTTAATTACTTATCATTAAATTAAAAATCACTCAATTATTAAAAGGCTCCGCAATTTTTAAGCCTAGTTCAATAACGTTTACGTCACTATAGATGGCGACGGTAAGCGAATAGTTATGGTCACGAGCTCGTGATCCACGTTATTTCTATGGAGTCGTAGGTTCGGGTCCAGGTTCCGCTAAAAACTAGCTATGTACTTTTATTCATCGAGGATTTAAACTCTCCCTTTGGAGTGGTGTGGAAATTTAGAGACTGAGGTTCCAACTCAGGTGTCATCCTCGTCGCTGGACCATGTTTGAAAATTACGAGATCTATTTTTTCTACGCTTGAGATCATCGCATATAACTATTTGAAATTCAAATTGTATTCATATTTAACAGAAATTTATTACTTTTTAATACAATAAAATATAATTTCTTTTAATTATTTCTATTCTATAGCCCCACTCATTGTTTTTATTTACTCTATGGCATTATGGTACAGTTAACAAAATATGTGCGCGAATCCATCATCAACAATTACGAAAAATTTTGAATATAGTAATATAATTTTAAAAAAAACAAATTAAAAAGAATATTTCTTTTACATCTTACTAGGAATACAAGCACACATTGAAGTAGAATAAAATTTTCACAAATTGATTTATTACGAGAAACCGAAAATTCTTCAGTATTTAAAGAATTATTAAATACAAAATAGAAAAAAGAAATTTTATTCTAATTAAAAATACAAACCAATCACACAGTACATACTCACTTTCAACTTTGCTTAAGCTAAGAAGAGAAATAAATATTTATAGTTAAGATGTTCTTTAAGTATTCATATTTTGTTTTTGTTTGTCCATCCATATATACCTTACTACATAGTTTATTATGATCGTATATATTTTCATATCATTTAACATTCACTGCTATTCAATATTATGGGTGCTTAAAACAGATAAAGTATATTAAAGTTATTCTTAAATGTATATATCCTGAATTTCAGATTTCTTTATCTATTTTTCAATTCCTACTAATAGTTCACACTCTCCCTATATATGTATATTTATCCATATATATATATAGTTCAATAAAAAACTTTTAATTCATCCTCTCAACTTCAAATACATTGTTTTAAACCTGTAGTGGAATACACTTGATGTTAATACAGTTTTTAAAAAATATTAATTCATTTTTTATTTAATCAATGAATAAATAGTAAAAAGCAAAAATAATAGTCCAACAGCGTATATAGAAAGAAAAATCATTCGTTGTTTCCCTGTAGCGCAATGGATAGCGCGTTGGACCTCTAATCCAAAGGTTGTGGGTTAGAATCCCGCCTGGGATGGCCTGATTTCTAAGAATGTGACTTCTTTTTTGCTATACTATTTTATTGGAATAATTAAATTTAATTAATGAATAAATAGTAACAAACAAAAATAATAATCCAACACCCTATATAGAAAGGAAATTGGAAAATTGCAAGGAAAATCGCTTTCTATTTTGTCACTTAATAGTGTGATTCTGTCATATGTATCTATCTATCTATTTTTTTAAACTTGCAGTGGATGACACTTGATGTCAATACAGTTTTTTCAAATATTAATTCATTAGTCAAGCTTAATTAATGAATAAATAGTAACAAACAAAAATATAATGGTCCAACACCATATATAGAAGGAAGTGTGGATGAACTACTAATCAAAAGGTCGGGGGTTCGGATCCTACCTGGGATGGCCTATTTTCTTAGAATATGATTTAATTAAGAAGTAAATAGTAACAAGCAAAAAAAAAGACCAACACCATATATAGAAAGGAAAATCGCTTTTTATTTTGCCACTTACTAATGTGATTCTGTGTCCTATGTATATACATATTTATATTAATTGTAATTATTTAATAAAAAGTAACTAAAATATAAAATTTTTCTTTGTTGACCTAAGTAGGAATTCATTTAAAATATTTTTTTTATGTCACCTGTTTTTTTTATAATCTTAAAATTATCATTGACCTTATGCGTCCAAAGCTTATTAATAGGTACCATAAAAAAACGTTCCAAAGGGTGATTGAAACACTTTTGTATTGCAGGTCGGGAAGAATCAAAGGCATTCATCGAACCCTACTAAAGTCTGCGCCTGTGAATGTGCATCTCCACCATGTGCAACGAACCACACGAGAAAGGAACATAAATCCACATCAGAAAAAAAAAAAGCAAAACAACCAGCAACGATAAAAAGAAAAAGAAAAACTATTTTTTCCCCGCGAATTTATTCTCAAAAATCCTCTCTACCTAACTTCCCGTCTCTCAGAGAGAGAGAGAAGATACTTTTTTTTATCAAACCAATTCTAAAACTTGTAGTGCAACCGGTTCCTCCACGTCCAAGTCTCCTGATTGGCTGAGAGCACCCGGTAATGGGGGAAGGTGTGACGAACCCTGTCAGGGGAGCGGCATCATCGAGTTCAGTACATTCGACGGCAGAAGTGGTCATAACGTCGCTGCTCTGCGCCGATCCATTCGAAACCTGCTTACACTTGATCGTTGTTGTGAGCTTGGCATGCGCGGTTGCCGCACACTGGGTGATCAACAAACGTAAGGTTGCACCCCGAACAAGCCTTGAACTCACCCACTCCGCGCAAAAGGATAAT
Organism: Trichonephila inaurata madagascariensis; assembly: GCA_019973955.1. Lineage (NCBI taxonomy): Eukaryota > Metazoa > Arthropoda > Arachnida > Araneae > Nephilidae > Trichonephila > Trichonephila inaurata. Next base: position 162,827 of record BMAV01006337.1, read on the forward strand.
CCTACCTGTGATCCAGAACATTCCTTGAATTTTTCTTGCTCTTTAGAAGCTAGTGGGGGTGTAGTTGACACCGGTTTGACCAGAAAAAGTGAACCACACCTACGCCGGTCAGTAATCGTTTGTAAAACAGGCCGTTCTGTGTCCTCGTTAGAAAAAGCCTCAAATTCTAAAACAGCATCGTCAGTCTTGGATAAATGTGCTTCTGACCACCCTTCGAACATCATGGATACTTCAGGCGATGCTCCTCCACAACCGGATTCTTTTTTCACGTGGGACAGTGGTGGTAGTAGTGGTGAATATTCCTTTGTGCACACTGCTGTGGAGCTTCCAAAATATCCCGACGGTGCCATCACCGAAGAAGAAAAGCAGATGCTCTTACTCTACATGCAAACGGGTCATCCGGAACTGCTACTGAGTTCTTCGCAACCTGGGAACATGGGTCCAGTCCAGGGTGTTTCAGAAAGCATGCTCTGTGATCCAGCGGCAGCAGCCAGAGGTTTCCTGGAGACAATCGTCGAAGAAAATTCCGATGATTTGAGGAGTCCAAGCGAATGCGACGAAGCCTCCGTTGGATGGGGTTCTTGGGATGAATCCGATGAAGACCGTTTGACCGTCGTGGAGATGGTCACATCAGCTAACCACAGTTCTGACGCATCTCCTGGACCAGTGTATACATCTGCTGAGATATCCAATCATACAGGAATATCGAGTGATCAGTTCTTAAGTGTGGGTACGAGTCCCAATCAATCTATCTCTTCTTTCAGTGCTGGTGAGGACTCACTTCCGGATAGTAGCAACACCAATATCAATCTACTAGATGGTCTGAAAGACGAAACCAATTCTCGCGTGTTAACGTGTGAAACAAGCGTTGATAATTCTTTTTCAATTGGCAATTGTGGTGTTTCTTTCACGGATACTAAAACGTCGCAAGAGTGTGATGATGTGTTTTTGGAATCAAACAGCGAGAGTAAGCCAACTGACTCGGATGTAAGCCGTCAACAAGGGGTAAGTCCTGTTTTGAATTCTATTGCATCATCAAATGTCAATAACTGTTTTGATACTCTGTGGATATCAGCGGATGATCTGGAAACCCCCTCAGATACACAGGATCCTTGGATTGTAAATAGGTTCTTAGAGCCTAATGAGAATGCTGATAATGATCTGTCGAGTTTAGATTTTACTGTCAACAGAAATATCAGTAAACACGATGATTCTCTCTTATTTCTCGGTTCTGATGATATTTGCCTCGTACCCTCATCTATCCCTAAAAATGTTACAGAAAATGAACCAGAAACATTAATGTTTAGTGACAGTTTCAAAGATTATTTCCTACCAACTGATAATTATTTCCCTGGATTTAATAAAGACGATGTAACAAATTTAAGTGAATTGGATCAAGAGCCTTTATCGATATCTTCAACCGATTCTACTAAATCAAAAGGCCTGAGATGCTTTAGAATTGGGTTTGAACCAACCCCGACAGAACAATTTTCGGTTTCTTATCTAGATCAATCGATGATATCCGACAACGGTGATCAGAAACCCCATAGTAATAATAATAATAGTGATTCAGATTCAGAAAAGCCTAGAACTGAGAGCGATTTGCAAGAAACTATGTTTTCTCCCGTCGAGGGAGACATAGTTTACGGTTCCAGCTGGGTGAGCAGCCGACCGCTGAAAGAACCGGAAAAGATTTCATCGGGAGCGGAAGTTCATTGCTCAACAGCGCAAACAGAAGTCCGATGTGGTCCCACAATGCTATCGGAATCCCCTCCCCCGGACAATAACCGGAGAGCATTCGAGCAAAGCGTTAGCGACGACGAAACTCCGGAAGTACCAAATTCACTCAGTAGATGGCGACACCATACTGATCTACAACATTGTCAGGAAGGTACGAGTCCTATCGCTAGATGGCAGCACGAGACAAATTTGCATGCATCTGAAGATAAACAAACTGCTTCGGAGGAAAGTGATGATGGTCTCCCGCCACAATTAAAAGAAATATATAGTTCATTTAAGATGAGGGATAACAAAATGGGTCGTATTAGGATAAAAGAAGATAAAAATAATAATTTTAAAAGGTTAGGTTTGTGGGATAATGAATCTAAAGTTACTTTGCCCCCTTTCAATTTATCTAATGCAACAACTGAAAATCTTAGTTCGAAACAAAAGGAATCTAACGGAGGAAGTAGAGAAGAACTTGATGATTTAGATATCGATATGTTTGCCGTAGCCAAGTCAGATTATTGCCAGAAACCAGCAGCTAATGGGGACTCAGATATTGATGATGCATTGAGGAGTTTTAATCATTTAGATGATTACACGTCAGATGAAAACAGTGAAAATGAAAACACAGTAAATCTAAATGAAAAGCCAGAAAACATTGAATCGGAAAAAGTTATAGCAATCCCTACCCACAATAATACTGACAATTCCAACAGAGAGTTAATTTCTTTGTCAACAAACATATTAAGTCCTGAAAATCCGTGTTCTGACAATTCAGATAACTGTCCTCTTTGTACCGATCCCAGCTTTAAAAATACTCGAATCAATGACATATTTTCCCTTAAAAATAATGCCCATGTTGAGCAAGATGTACAGTCTCTCCTGCAAAAGACATATCCAAAAATGGTCCGACTGTCCCAATCCAATTTAAGTGATTCAGAAACTCCTGAATTAACCTCGGGATCAAACAAAGCAGCAGATTCAATGTCACCCCTAACATCCTCAGACAGCGACGAAGGCAATAGAAAAGTTAAGGAAATCAAGAAAAGGGTTAAAAAACGATCGAAAGAAAATACTAATACTGAGCTCAAGCATGACGATTCTGGTTATGTCGAAGATGATGAAGACGATGACGAAGACGACAGTCTGGGTGAGAAGAAAGAGAAAAAATCATCTACTCGAACGTCGAATCCTGATGTTATTAGCCATACGAGAAAATCTCTATCCACTGCCTACTTCGAATCGAAATCTCTGAAACCCGAAACTATTCATCCTCAAGCAAGCAACTACGCTATTCCGGAATCTTTCCAGGAGTTTTCCAAACAACTAGAACAATCTTTAAGTGGCGAGGAACTAAAAGCAGGATTTTTGGAAGGAGAAAAATGGAATATTCCGGAAAATTTGTCCCAATTTTCTGCATGGCTACTTGATAAGGAATTGAAGAAGATAAGCACGAGAGATGAAATGGAGAAATTATTCGTCGATGATATCATGAGTCTCCGGGAACAGACCATAGCGAAATTTTTGAAAAATTCGTGTCCAGAGGAAGGAAAAATTCCTCCGAAATCATTAGATTTACTTCCCAGCAGTGGACTTCATAAGCAAGATTTGGTTTCTTTAAAGAATGAGAGCTTAGAATTAGAAAATTCAAGTAAATCCCCTTATGAAAATAACAATGAGGTTTCAGTGGTAGAATCTGATAAAACTAATTCCAAACCAGAATTTTCTGATTTTCCAGCATGGGATTTTCTACTTGATACGGACAATTATACTTCTGATATTAAAGAACATTCAGATGAAATTATAGATACAAAATCGTCAAATCAAAATTCAGAAATTCAAATAGAAAATCAATCTAGTGACGACAGTTCATCATCATATAGAGAAAAAACTGACTCCGATAATGAATTGGCCGAAGAGTATTTCAATTACAATATTAACAAACAAGTTTCAAAAGTATTCGATGTATCAAACAACGATCAAAGCTGCATCACTCCCCGCTCTCTCCACCACTCTACCCCGGAGTCCGAAACCTCAGAAAATATTGAACGACCCTCAGAAGAAAAACAACCCCAACTAATCAATACTTCCGAAGCTGAAATCACGCACCGTAGCGAGCCTACTATTACGTGTAACAAAAATTACGAGCGTGATAGTAGCGATCAGGAATACAATGGCCCAGCTGATATTAAAACAAACCCCGCAGAGGTGAAACCACTGACGGATAGCGTTGAGGTATTCAACCCCCATAAACAAGAAACTGAAACGTCAATCACCCATCATCACCCTTCCGCTTCAGAAGATACGCTAAAAACACAACAAACCAAGGTCAACGATACTACGATTCCCCAGGTGCCGTTGACTGAAAACGAAGAAAAGGCGTTACCTGAATTAATTTCCCCTGACGATCCTCAAGTATTGCCATCTATCGGGTCAGCCATTAATGAAAATATTGCCTTGAAAGAGGAGACTATCAATGACGTGGCGCCATCTGGTGAAGAAGATAAGAGTTACTTAGACGGAAGTGAGCCGGTGGGCACCGCTTTTGACCTAATGACACAGGGAGAAGCGAGCGAAGAACGGGGTGTATTTGAAGGTTGCGTGGTGGAAGAAACAGATGATATCGGATCGCTCGAGGCAGTGGTTGTCAGTTTCGAGTCGGACCGCGAAACGCACGTGCAGTTGGATGCTTGTCACGCCCACCGTCAAGATGGTACAGCGTCAGTGATTTCTGATAATTCGCACATTGCTGGCGTGCTAGATTCTTGCAGTGTAAACAACGATAGCGGAGCTGCTTTGCATTCCGACAGCGTTCCCCGGTTCATTGATAAGGGAAATCTCGTAGAAGAATATTGTGTACCTGGAAAAAGTGTTGCGTCAGAGCCAGAGGAAAGTGGTACTAAAGTCAACGCTGAATTTACGACTTTGGATTGTTGTGCTGATGATGCAAACGAAGTGTGTGTCACAAAAAAAGAAAATGACGCGGTTGTTTGCTTAGTCAAACCCGATCATCCGGCAGAAGAGGTAAGTGAGCATTGCTCCTCTGATGATTTGAAAGTTTTAATTGAAGATTCTATATTTTGTGAAAATATTGTTATCAATGATAAAAACGAACATTCTGATTTGCCAGAAAATAATTATACCGGTGCATTAGATGGTGAATTAAATATTAAGGAAACTGATCAACAATTAGAAAGTGCATTAAGTTTAAATCCACAGGAAATTTGTGATAACGAAACTGAATCTAATAAGCCAGATATAGTATCCTGTTGTGAGAAATCGACTTCTAAAACATCTTCAACTCCAGATATCCCTGTGTTTAGAACCGAATATAAGAGGAGTAATTCTTTGGGTCGCGAATCAGAAGAAGTATTCGAACCTATTAGTACTCAGTCCAAGAGCACTCCAGATCTTAGGCGCTGTCACGAACAGCTCCGCTCTTCTGCGCCTCTCTCTGCTCTCCTCAGCAAAAGTGTGAGCCAACGCATCCAGGATTATCTTGGCAACAATTCTAGAAGTGATCGACTCCTTCGATCTTTGCCACCAAACGAAAGATCTCGCCACTATCGTCGTATTTGTGTTAGTACAGAGACTGTCGTCGAACGCGCAGCTCGCTTTGAAGCCAGAAGTCAGAGTACCAGACCCGCTCCTAGAGACAAATCTCCCTTTAAATATCGATCTGGATCCTGCCCCCCTTCCAGCATGAAGAACAATTCTTCTTGGATATCCGAGAGGATTTACAGCAAACCCACTGCAACGGTCAGACCAACCATTGACACCCAGAGATATGGTATCTACAAGATGTCAAACGGGGATACATTACAAAAAGATAACATTTTCGATCAGATCGCTGCGTACACTAAGACTTCACACGGAAACGGTGATGTCCATAAAATTTCAAACGGACCATCCGATGACCCTTCATCTCAGAAAGAAAACTTTATGGAACTGATCACTGGATATTCCAAGGCCTCAAGAGTCACACACAAACCACCAGTCCCTCCATCAGCCACTCACCAGTCCTCAGTGAAAACGGTCCGACTGAAAGGAAGGATCGCATCAGCCCGCAAAGACTTTTTCGAAAAAATCAGCCAACCGGACTTGTCCGTCAGCACGGACAGTGTTCAAAAAGATCACTCGGACGATGAGGATTTCACTCCCTCGAACGGTCTCAACCGTTTTGATGAGTTTAGACGCTCTGCCAGGGCGGAGCGTGCCCGTCTTGCCGCCAGCCATCCTGACCTAGGGGCGCTCGAAGCGGCCGTCCGGTCTTCAAAACGCCGAATCGATCAACTCAAGAAGAAGAGCGGCAAAAAGTCGGAGGCGCCCCAGCAGATAGCCCCGATGCCGTCCACGAAGGAGCTGTGCCTTCCCTATCGCCGTTGCACTGGCGAAATCGCATGGGCGTCGTGCGCCCAGCGCGTCCGTGAAGCCACGGCGCGGCGTAAGCAGCTGCAGCAGCTGGAGATTGTGGACCAGCGCGACTTTCCGGAAGATGGGGCGGTGCGCGCGCACCCCGGCGCTGTGGCGGCGGAAGAGGACGACGATCCTCACTCGGCCATTTCTGGAGGGGCCCTAGAGTTCCTGGGCAGCCGGGCCCGAAGCATGGACTTCCTGCTGGACGCCGACAATCGGGAGAGGGCCCTGCCCCCTGAGAATCGTCTGGCCTCTAGTGGAGGGGGTGCCCGGGTCAAGTCCGAACATGAGCTGAGAATAGAAAGGTCCCTGCAGAATCTAACCATCCCCGATTGGTACAAGCAGTCCGCATGGAGTAAAAAGCCAAAGGAGGGATTCATCCTACGGAGAGGCAGCGAAGGTAAGTGAGATTGTTATTGCTACATACACACACCTGCATTGTTTTTTTTTTAATCCTGTTATCCTGTTTTAGTACGTGTAGCTATTTCTCCAGCGTGCATAATTCTTGTGCATTACGAATATCTGACCACATTGTGCATGCACACATTTGAATTAACCATCAAGCTGATATGCAGCTGATATATTAGAGTTTATACATCTAGTCACATAGCAAAAAAATAAAAAACCTAGTTAAACTGTTTAAAAAGTATGAGATTGTTTGAAAAATGTATCCTATAGATAATAAAAATGCTTTCTTATTCAGAAAAATACATATTATCGAAATAAAACTATAAAATCGAATGAATTGTCTTAAAAGAGATAAAAATGATTTTTCATGAACTTATATTCCACAAAAGAATATTATAAAAAGTATGATTAACATTTGTATATTCTTATATTACTGCATTATGACGAAAACAACTAAAAAAGGGTACATTTAGTTATGATATTAAATATCAACATATGATTTAATTTATTAAGTATTTGGACGTTGGAATTTAACAGAGTAAAATGAAGTGTTCACTTAAAATCTTTGATTTTGGTTCCATTATTTCAAGAAAATAAGTATAAAATTTATAAACTAAGTATTAAAAAAATGGATTGTATAATATAAGTTCTCTCTTATATGATTCTGAACTATTATCATTTTTTTGATAGGAGTTACTAGTGAAGGAATTTATATTGGTATGTAGGTTTTAATATATTTTATCTTAATCAATATATAATATTTTAAAATAAGCTCTAACTGTATTTTTTTTTAAAATATCTAGTTAGGTGCTTAACATATTCAATGTATAATTTCCGGAAGCATTTTCAATACTTAAAATCAAACTCGATTGTAGGAATTTTTAAATAAGCTAATAATTGTATTAGCGCAACTAGTACATTTCTGATGCAACATAAAAGATAATTATCAGATAACTTGTAAAGTAGATTCAATTTTAGATACTCAGAAAATTGTGTAAGAAACATCAGTATTATGTGATAAGAAGTCTTTGAAACGAAGAGTTTAAATTGAATTTTGTTATTGTGAATAATGAGAAATACTGAATGAGATAATAATTTAAATCTCATTATAGTAATGTAATGCATACTTACGGAACTAAAATGATTAGGTTAGTTAATTTCGCTTTACTTGAAAAAAAATAGCCATTGTGTTTTCACATAGCTTACTTTTTTATGTCAATCTGATAATAAAAAGATAGGAATGTATTAAACAGAGTATTCAGCAATGTCCTTGTACTTTCAATATTAAGAACTTTTTGAAATGGATAAGTTTCAAAAAATGATTCACTACTAAGAGAGAAAGCAAATGTAATTGAATAAATATATTCCTAAATTTTACATCGATTTTATAAATAAGTAAACTTAGTATTGATGAAACTTTAAATTTCCTTTTTGTAATTGCACTATGCAACTTTGGTTTTAAATGCGTCTACGATACTTTTGTCTGTACTTTCTTTTACAAGCACTTTTGTAATCTTATTTACAATTTCAATTTTATCTGAATGAAGACAAAACTATATGTAATAAAACATTTCATTTTATTTGCTAAAAAAATTGATTTGGGGACACAAATTTGTTTTTGAGCAAACGCTTTAGGAAGTAATTATTTATAAGGAATCTATCAAAATTTTTGGATTTAGTTATGTTGCAATTCCTAATGTTTTGCACTATGACCTTGATAATTTGAAGGCTCGAAATCCATGACTGGTCAGTAATATTAATCTACTTTTCTGCTAGATTATTTCAAAATCATTCATTGACAAAACTAGTTGATAAGAAATAATTTCACACGAAAAGATAGATAAAGGACTTGATATCGAGAGACGAGGACGACACTTGCTCTTCTACTTCCTAATTTCCACACCACACCGAGCAAAACTCTGAGAATAGTTCTATTGAGCGATCAAAATAACTCACTGCGGATGTTTGATGAGACCCAGACGGGAGACTGATTTGCCCTCAGATGTATTTATTAGTGACAGAATGGCCATTTGGTTTAGGTAACCACCCTCATTAGAATTGGGCTGCAGTAGCCCAGTGGTCAAGGTATCGGATCATGGCAGGCATGTCATGAGTTCGAGCCCTGTACCACTTAAGACCTTCCCCCCGTTTAGGGCAGCGATTCACGTTAAATCTGTCGAGAGCTGAAACGTCCTCATGTTGGTGTGGTAGTTAGGAGAAGAGGGGGTTGCCAGCTCAGGTGTCGTCCACTTCACTTGACCATGGTTCAAAATGACGTGGTCCGTCGCCAAAAGCCCTCGTGTAGCTGAACAGTGCGACGTTAATATTCACTCAATCACTCACCTCATTTAGAATTAAAGTATTGTATACAAGTGGTGGTACATGCATTTGATATTGTAAATAGCAATAATAAAAATGATTCTTTGTGTATTTACAAGAAAGTATTATTATTTTTATTAATAATTTTAGTAACAATACAAAATTAAAATCTAAAATCTCGGAAAGAAAAATATTAAACTAATTTGTTTAAATTCATAATATAAGTATAAATAAATTTTAAGAATTCCTTATTTTTTGTGAGACGGGCTGCAATCAACTAAAGACCACCGTGTAATGGGGCTGATTCACATTAAATTTATCGAGAACAAAGTTCTCACGTTGATGTGTTGTGTGGAAGTTTGGAGGATTAGGTATCATCTCTGTGGTGTCGCCCTCCTCGCTTGATGGAGGATCATTGGTAATCGCCAATAGCTTTCAAGCAGTGACGTGCATAAGCAATCTTTATTTTTGCGTAAAATTATACCAAATTTCAAGTGTTTTATGATACATTTAGCTATTCTAATATTTCTCTGAAAATTGTGTCAGTGCAATTGTATTCATAATAAGCAATTTAAATGGAATTATTTTTTTTTTAAATTGATTTTCCCCAGTTGTCTTAAATAATGTTTAGCAGAATATATTTTTCTTTATACTTTCGATTAAAAACTTGGAATGCAGTCCTATCATACACCCTATCGATAAAATGGGGACATTTCCTTCGGTCTCTCCTTAGAGATTGGGTCTTTGCCAGTTGCCGGAGCGCTAATCCAATGTTACATTATTAAAACAGAAAGTTTAACTTGGCTAGTTTAAATATCAAGTGTATTACTATTTCTACCTAGGAGGGTAAATTCGAAATAAAGGGGGCTGACGCACGTTTAATTGTGCTAGATTATTGCGAATTCTTTCTTGGCATGTTACGCAAGTCAGAAGGATTGGGGCAAAATGTATTAAATCGTTTTAGTCGCCATGTGTAAGCTCTCGCGACTCCGGAGCGATATTGCTTCTAACTATATGAGGATTTTAAATTGTGTACTTTTTATTTACGAAGCTAAAACTTCTGCAATGTATTTATAGCTTTTGAGAAATGTTTATTATTACTAGTTTTCTGACTGATATAAATATAAAAATTTGCTGTGTATATAAAAGTAAAATACTGTCAGGATTTCAGTTTTTCGTGTAAAAAAAAGTTACTTTTAAAAGAGAAAGGAAAAAAAAAATGTATCCGTGATTCATCCGGTTACTTGGTCAGTGATCCCGGATTTTCTTGAATAATTTGTTTTGAAAATCTCTCGTGCGGTCAGAGTTGGTTACTCTCTCTTTTACAAATGCGCTCTTTTTTTTTCCCCCAAAAAAAAAAAAGAAAAGAAAAAACTATTGTTTATTAGTTCCTAGGCTTTACGTTTCTGATTCTTAAAAATATTCTTTCATGGTATGACTTATACTAAAAGGAAAACTAAATTCTCTTTAAAAAAATTTTTTTTTTAAATATATATATAATAATTACAGCTAAATTTAATTATAATTCGAACGCTAAAACTTATCTTAATAATTTGCATAATTTGATTGACCTGCGTTGCATAGGAATAGTATTACAATATTAATTTTATTTTTATACATTTATATTTTTTTCATTTTAATATACTCTTAATATGTAGTTTGCTACATTTAATTAAAATTGTTCTGGTTTATAACTTATTATCGTGTCTAATTATTATACAAAAATCACATTGTTTTGAATTACTTCGTAGATAAAAATATTGCACTGGACGTAAAAGTTTGGTTT
>BMAV01006337.1:184836-198148 GCA_019973955.1 Trichonephila inaurata madagascariensis
TTTCAAGATTAAAATGTCATCTTGATCACCTGGCCATAATTCAAATTGATAAAAAACATGTTCAATTATCGATTGTTCCACCCTTTATTAAGACATTAATTGAGTTAACACTAGAAGTATGTAGTTTCAGAGCTACGCACGCGCAAATTAAATCGAACTTTTATCCATCGCTGACCTTTTAATTCAAGTTTTACCTTAAATCGACTTATTCCTTTGAGTGCTTAATAATTCCCTTAATGTATTTCTAGTTGATGGTAAAGGCGCGGAATGCTGAGAAACTAATTTAATTTTGTCCGTGTATGCGTAAAATGTGCTGAAAATAACATTTTTCTCCCATTTTGCTTTTACTCTTAAATTCAGGTTCCTTAAAAAAAAAAACTTTGGATCCAGGCGAGGAAAGAGGATAATTAGCAATTTCGTTCGATCGATCTGATGGGAGGGGAGGGGGCGGACGAAATCGGTATTATGCTAGAACTGTTTCTTTTTCTTTTTCTTTTTTTAATGATGGAATTCCGAGACTGAGGTGTTTTTTTTAATGGTAAAATGATTTTTTTTATAAAGCTTTGTAGCTTTTTCTTCTCTAGAGAGAGATATTTACAATCCGATGTCGGTGAGACTTCATTATCGACAGCTGATAAGATTATTTTCGGTTGGAAAGAAAATTTTCCTCTGAGATTAAGACATTATGTACGAAATCACGAGGGAGAAAGAAAAAAGAATTTTCTTTTGGATTTTTAGCTGGTACTTTTTTCTTGTACCCCTTTGAAAAAGAAAAAAAAAATACATTATAAACTTATTTTTCACTGTAAGTTTTAAAATGTATTCATGAATGTATATTTAAATCATATTATACAGTAACGAGACCACACGTAAACAATTTCGTGCAGGTGCTTCTCACGTTTCGATTTAAAAAAATAATAATAAACAAGTAATATAAAAAAATATTTTAAGTGAGTTCCTACTTAGATCAACAAAGAAAATTTTTATTTCAGCTACTTTTTATTAAATAGTTACACAATTAATATAAATATGTATATGTATATAACAGAATCACAACGTTAAGTGGTAATGAATTTTTATTAATTATCATTGGAGTATCATATTGTCATCCAAAACAATCGTGTATGTAAAATTTCAGTTCAACTGAATGCTTTAAAACGTGAGATAAAAATATCTTCTCAAGTTTTGACACAAGTCGCCAGAAATGATGCCAACGTGGCTGTATTTGTAATTCTTTAAATAATTAGTTTTTATCAATTTTTATTAATTATAATTAAATTGTATTGTCATCCAAAATAATCATGTATATAAAATTTCAGCTCAATGGAGCGCTTTAAAATGTATTTTATTGACGATTGAAAATTCCACCAAGATAAATAAATAAATAAATATAGAGAGAGTGTGACCTAATAGAGGAATTGAAAAAGACCAGCAAAAATGTAGTTGGGCACTTTGATAAAAGTCAGATGACATTTGTACGGTACACTTATTTATATTACAAATGCTGAATATTAGCCCATAAGCCACCAGTTCACGGGCTCTCCACAATACTTTATAATAAGGTGACCAAACGTCCTCCTTTAGGGAGGACAGACCTCCTTTTATAGGTTCTGTCCTTCCTCGAAAAGTGTCCTCCTACTTATCCTCCCTTTCAATATTTTAAAACTGTTCTGTTAATCTCTGTACTCAGAGATGAACCAAACATATTTTCAATATGTCGAAGACTGGTCTGAAACAAATATCACGGGAAATAACAATTTTCAATGGTGTTTTTTGACTTCAACGCAAATAAAGTGGGCAAATATAGAAAATTGTGTTGAGTTTTTATCCAAAGAAATACCTGATATTAAAATTAATGACAATGGTCTGTTTGAAGAAGAAAGACGACTGAATGCATATTTAAATTCTAATAAATTAGAACAATTGGAAAATCAACATGCTGAAATTGATAAGATTGGTGAAAACATTTAAACCATTTTAAAATAGAACTCATTCCATATGAAAATTTAGTTATTCTTGTTGAATTTATGTTGTGCTGCCCTGGAACTAATGAAGCAGTTGAAAGAGTTTGTTCAATTGGTAATGATTTTTGGACATATGAGAAATCAAGATAGAATGTTATATTAGCTTCAATGCCTACCGTAGAATTCAGTATGAAGGATATTTTTTGCTCCGAAATTTCTCCGATTTTTAGAAAATAATATGTTGACAAAAAAAATAATAATAATAATTGATAGTAATAAATTTTTTCATATGTTGACGCTGTAATTTTTTCTTAAATTTTTCGTCCTCCTTTTCATTGTAAGAAAACTGGTCACCTTATTTTTAACTATATCCGTACAGCTATAAAGTGCAACACAAAAATTCAAATCTTCCTAAATCATAGGCTGGTCGGAGATGCACAAAACACAGTTGGTGGAGTCAGTCCTCCACATCAGTTCTGTAGAGATGGTTATGCAAATAGTCGTCCTGAATTAGACTTGACCCACTGCTCTCTTCTTTGGTATACTGGCAGGGACGTCTTAAGGCAGGGGCCCACTGGTTCCAAAGTCTCGGCCGCAGTAGGAACCTCGTCTCATTTTCGATTCAACCTTCATAAAAACGTTATTCGGACACTTTCAACGGTCAAATGTTATTTCCGGTTGTATTCTCCAAAAAGCTGGGAATTTCGGATAATATATCAACTGGCTATATGTGATGACCATTGTACACGTACATGCCTCGGCCTACTACCATACACCATCAATACTCATTCAGTCAAAAGTCTGCAGTCGGTCGAGTTGGTTTGTGCGATTGTAAGCCATGCACATTTATTTGTTTTGGGTTATTGTTTGTACGAGTGACAATGTATGCTATATACTGTCTACTTTTAAGGGTCATAGGTGGAGCCTACATTTGTGTAGGGGCCCAGGGCCTCAAAAAGTCTTAAGGCGTCCCTGTATACTCGGGACAGATCTCTCCTCCCCAGAATCCTCCAGGTACATAAACTTTGGGATTTTCACCTTGACATTGTAATAGTCCTCCCAAAGTTTGACAAACCAAGTCCTAGGGTTCTGCACTCGTCATGAGCGGAACACAGATTGAAAGTAGGAGTGGTAAACACACTATATAGATATTGCAAAACTTCTTTTTTCATTGAGTGTTATATGTATCAGTATTCCAAAGGTTTTCCAACAGATTCTTAAAAATCTAACCGATTCTCCTTCGATCTGATAAATTACTCAAAAATAAACAGCACAGTTATTTGTGTTTTCTTAATGACGTGATACATTAAGAAAAATACACTCACATTTAGACTTAAAAATAAAAGAGCATGAAATACAATGCTCTACATAAGCTTTTCAAAATGACAGCACTTGAAAGACGGGAATTCTCGTTCAATCAAAACAGTTTCTTGAGTCGGCTTCTTTACACAATACTATGCACCAAAAAGATTCACTCACAAAGAAATCAATAAATATTTTATTATAATTATTCGCCTTCAAAGTATGCGGGAAAGATCTTCAGGTTAACTATTCAATTAATCATAATTGAAACAGACTTATCTGAATTCTCCGAACGAGATGCAGGCTCTCCAATACTGTTTTCCAATGCTGTGAATCTCGGATTGTAACACCAATTAGATCTGACTCCAACTGAACCATTTTCTAATAGTCTTACTGTAATCATAATTAACTAGCAATATCGTCTATTCATCTTTTTGTCATCTCTTTTTTGTTGCCCTATATACAGGGTTATCAGAAATGTGAATGACCCGATTACAAATTTTAAAAATTCCCAGATGAATTAACAGAAAATGATAAAAATGTCACTGTTACTGATACCACCTGATCGGCAAAGGCCAGATCGAGGCCCACGAAATTCAAAGAAGTCATTGTAAAGGTAAAATATGAATTTTTTTTCGTACGTAACGTTTCTTGACGTAAAGTAAAATTTGTTTTCACAAATGTTTAATGTGACTTCCTTTAGTCACTCATGTAATATCATTGCGAACCTGGTTGCCCTGGACTTTAGCCTTTGCACAGGCATCCAGTTTCCTCTGGAACTGTATATACCATAATTTTATACTGTTAGTTGTCTGTGCATTTCTATGGTAGTTTCTGCGAAATTCACACTGAACCGTAATTGCTGAAAGACTTTTTGCAAACGAGAGCACACAAAATGTCTTCCCCCGCTGCGACGCCATTTCCACTTTTGTTCAGAATTACAACATTGCGGCCACCTATTTGACAAAAACAATGTTTCAAGCTCAAAATTTCATATTTTATTTTTACAGTGACATATTAATGATCATTTTCTGTTTATTCATCTGGGAATTATTAAATTTTGTAATCGGGTCATTTATTTCTGATAACCCTGTATATGGAACTAGATATATGCATGTAACATTTCCTTGTAAGAAGGTGGCACTTAAGAACATGCATATAAATATGCACTATTATTTGTAAGTTTTGCTATTAGTACCTATTTTGCATTATTAAGAACAAAAGTTTATCGAACATTCATTATCAGTTTTTTTTTTGTGCATGGAATATCTGTAATGTGTAACTCCATGTCTTTTATTGATTTTTATTACAGTTGTGTACTTGTTCCTAGGAATTCTAAAATTCGTTTCTATGCTTTTTATAACCAAATAAACTTTACTTCGAAACAAAATGGTAACTTTATATCTTTATTCGATTTATCATTAAGTCGACTTCGTGAAAAAGTTTTAGATCAATCGCACTGTGTCATTTCTCTTATTTTTTTTCCCTTGTCTATCGGTCTGGAATGTTTACTTACAGTAAAAAAAAATGTCTGTTAACGTATGCTAATCCATACCAGTTATGTTTTGCGAAATTCTATAGGTTCTATTTTATGTCTATTTCTAGAATATAGCTCTTGATGTTTAATCTTGATCTATTTGTTGTTATGGGAACGAGATAGTCCATTTTCAGCCAAAGAGGATTAAAAACAATACATTAAACTTTGCTCGTATTAACGTTGAAAAGCTGGTTCAAACATACTTTTTGTGTCGATTAATAGTGAATACTACTTTATTTTAAAACAAAAGATGCCAAAATATTTTGCTATTTTATTGTCGAGCCACCGAGTGTTTTTTAAACACCCTGTTTTGATAAAATAATAATAATAATAAAAACTTTCATTTCGCAATAGCAAATGTAACAACAAAGGTTTTTTTTTTTTCTTCGTCGGTAAACAGACAAAAGTTTAGGTTCGATTAAATTAAGTTTGTTGACAGTTGGACGTTGAAGATTAAATTTAAGTAGAGAGGTAAATTCGGGATGTGGGTTCGATGAAATTTCCTTTAGTGTAACAATTATTGATTAATTTAATTTAGATTACACACACACATAACACATGTCATTCACAAAGATAATGGGCTAAGAACATGGGCGGTTTTTCGTTGGCCCTACATTCTTTCCTCATATGGCCTCTATTGAAAATAAGTGATCGCTAGAGGGCGCTTCTGGCACAGTCAGAGTGGCTGGCCTTGTCACGAGTTCGAGCCCTGTACTACTAAAGATCCGCCGTGTAGGGGCGCGATGCACGTTAAATCTGTCGAGAGCTCAAACGTCCTCCCGTTGGTGTGGTGTGGTAGTTAGGAGAGGGGGGTACCAGCTGGTGTGTCGTCCACGTCACTTGACCATGGTTCAAAATGACGTGGTCCGTCGCCAAAAGCCCTCGTGTAGCTGAACAGTGCGACATTAATATTCACTCATTCACTGGCACAGTCAGAAAGTTATTATTGATAAGAGCGGTTATACAAGTTCGATTTCAAATTCCAAGTATGCATTAGGTTTTGCAATCATGCAAAATCCTGTTGCATTTTTTTATTTTTTTTTTATTTTACCCCCTTCGAACTTATTTAGTCAGTTTTTAGATTTTTTTTTTCTTTCTAAATTGAGAAAAAGAAAAGTTGAACGTTTTAAAAACATTCTTATCAACATATTGCTGTACATTGCCTTTCAAATTGATTTGGATTAATTCTTTTGTACCATCCTATATTTCAGTGCCAATATTTGGATTTGAATGATCTTAAAGCATCTTGGACTTTAATGGTACTTAATATGATAACTAAAAATATTCTAACTTTATTACACTCTAAATGTATCATACCCATTTTAGTCGTTTGAATATTGGTTTTTTAATATTGGTTTAGATGTTTTGTTTTGTTTTAAACAATGAAGGACAAAATTTTCGAGCTTAGATTTTTTTTCTTTTCATCACTACAAAATTATAATTAAAAGTATAATGACATTTCATGTTTCATGTTCAATGAATGTATAGTTCCTTTTCATGAAATTGTCGATGAAATACGTTTTTTGCTTCAGTAAATAATATGTATTCTCACAAAACATCCCCGTTGATATTGATCTAAAAGTAAATAATTGATTTAAAAAAAAAAAAATCTTTTAATAAAATTATGTCAATAATAAAAAATTATCAGTGAGAATAATAGCTCTTTTGTATCCACTTCTAATTTTTATAAAAGAAAACCGAAATGAAAAGCTACATTACAATCCATAAAAAAAACTAATAACGCACACAGGGAATTTCAAAAATACTAAGTACTTCAAAAAAGTCTTGTTACCCAGCTATTTTAATCATTTAAGCTTAGTACATATTCAGGAAGAAACTACAGAAAACTTATTTTCTTTCTATTAAGCCTTGGCAAATTCTGTAGTTGAAAAGCGCCTTAAACAAAACCCAATCATCACCGGAGCGTGGGATAAATGGGGGTTGCCATGGCAACGGGCTGATTAAGCTTCTTTCAAAGCATTCCTTGTGTTGAAAAAGATGAGGGGAGAAAATGTTGAGCTTGAGGTGAAATTCTGAAACCACTCTCTTGTAAGAAGTTACGCCGAGAACCTTATCTAATATGACAGCGCCTTAACATTTAAATTGAAAGGACTCTGTTTGTTTGATCAGTGTACATTTTTTTCTCTTTTTAATGCGCGCGTTTATGGATCAATGCTCGTTTTATGGATGCATCTGTTTTATACTTTCTGAATTCATCGAAATTTAGTCTAAATAGGAGACAAACAGTAAAAAAAATAGTTTTCACTTGAATTATAAATAGCTAAGATTGAATTTTAATAGTATTGTTCGAAGAGTATTGTAACCTATTCGTTGTCTTATTGAATAGTTTAATCTACTGTAATTCTAATAAGTCCTTAAGATGGCATATATATTTTTCTATAGTAAAATTATCGTAGTAGTTGTGTATTAAGCTCAACTGAAGTGGTATAATAAGAAAGTTTGGGGAATCTATCAGTCTAAAATTCTTGAATTACATAGGTTTCAAATATATTAAAATTTATTTATTTTAATTTTATCGGCCGTCTTTTTAGTGATTCTGTAAATGAATAACTCCAATTCAATTTATGGGAGTCTTTCGTAAGGGTATTTTTTTTAAAAAAATACGATTTATGCAGCCACATATGAAAAAGAAACGTAACATAGCCAGCAGTTAGATTTTTTTATTTTATTTTAAACATACAATTTAAAACTTTTTTTAAGATTTACAAAAAAGATATTGCTTTGTTAAAAACACTTTTTTATTACCTTAACTCTTCTGGTCCAAAATATTGCTTAAGAATGTTACATATATTTAATATTTTTATAATATATACATATGTAGTGTCGGACATTTGTTTGAATTTTTTTTTTACTAAATATTTCTTAGATGAGTACTATTCCAAATTCAGGCTTTGTACATGGCATTTTTTTCGTAAAAAGCTTGTAATATTTCGTTCTGTATCTCTTAAATTTCTTAACGAATATTGATTTTGAACTGAGCAAGTGTTTTGGGTTGATTGGAGAAAACTCGATCTTCCAGAGATAAAATACAATCGGACCTTTATATAACGAAGTCGCTAAATTCTGGGAAAAAGTTCGTTATATATAGGTCTTGGATGAAACGTCCAGAACGCTGTTGCTCTCGGCGAGTTAGGATCTAATAAAACCAGTTCAAGATTTATAACCATCATAAAATGTATTAAAGAGAGATTAACTTAAAATTTTTTCAGAAATACTTTAAAAAAAGGGAGAACAAAAAATTGAATCACTAAAGAAAAATTTCGTTATATAGAAAATGCACTTTGCTATGTAGAGGTTATTTTATGAAGAAAATCGTGAAATGTTCAAGGTTCCAGGAAAAAGTTGGCTATATAGAAAAATTCGTAATATAGAGGTTCGACTGTATAAGTTTTCTTAACTAAAAAAATGACACATTTGTTCTGCAAGAAATCTTAATTTACATAATAACAATAGACGATTTATACCTGTTGCTACATTATGCATCTTCCGAAAGTTAAAATCTCCTACTTTGATTGTGTTAGATTCCGAAAGAAAAGAAAAATTCTTAAATGTTATTCATATTTTAAATGGTCGAGTGATTTTTGGCTCACTCTCTGTATATGTAAAAATGTATGGTTTATCAGTATATTTATAATGACATTTCCATTTTATTTTTCGAATATCTTGATTCATTTTTTTTCCCTTTAGGCTCAGCCGGCGAATCCCGGAAACGGTGGCAGGGGTTCAGTTCCTCCCGCACTCCCTCCGCGACCAGCCTGTCGGCGACCCCGACGTCTTACTCCCAGCGAAACATCGTCGTTCCAAAGCGGGTCACCCCTACTACCGGCGGGGACTGGCGACACGTGGGGTCGCTTGTCTCGTCCAGGGAAAGTCTCACCCCCGCCTCTCCTGCTTCCCTCAGTCCTAGAGAAGGCACCTTCCAGTACACCCTCAGCACTTCCTCACTCTCCAGGTGGAGTAGTTCTAGGTAAGTACCTTGTGGAAATACTACATTGACATACTCCATTGTATTCAATGTCTTATAAATATTGATTTTTACATTTTATAGCATTAATGTTACTTTTAGTTATATTGTACATCTACGTCATTATGGCAGTATTGAAAGTTTTATTTCAATATCACAATAAATTTTCTCATAGGTTATTACCCACAGGTATTTGTTATTAAAAAATAAAGTAGATTTTTTTTTTACTTACAAAATAATTAACATTATTTTGGGTTAAGCGATAATTTCAATAATTTAATAGATGTAGATATCGTGTTAAGATATTAAAGTAAAATATATAATTATTTTATTATTACATTTGGTGGGGCGTACAAACTTCTTTTATGGGAAGGATTATGTTTCATAAAACACGTAAGGCAAAGCATTGAGGTCTTATGCTAAAAGTTAAAAATCTGTTGGTCTATGGGACCCCCCTAACCCCACCCTTGTTTACGCCACTGCATAAATTATTTTGAAGTACAAATAATTTAGATTAGATTGTCTATGGTTTGATATGGATGGATATATATTAAAACTGCTGCTCTGGGAATATGTTTCAGAAATTCCAAATTATGGATTGGTCTATAATTTTTTCTCCAAGATGAGAATGTTTCAATTTTCCTCTTTTTTTTTTTACAATAATGCTTTTTAAAATTTGCATTCCTATTCCGAGGCGATTCATAGATTTAAAGCTTTTGTTATCTGCATATCGCATCGAAATGCTTACTTATTCCAGTTATCTGTGCTAGTTATATTTAGTTTCAGGGTACTTTTTTACAGACGAATTCTTATTTATACCTAGTATTTTCAATTCCACGTTACTTCTGATCGAATTACTTTTAAACACCAAAATATTAAGCGATTTTAAAAAAATTAAAAAATTATTATAAAAGTGTCAGAAATTTTAATTTTTGAATATTTATTCTTTAGAGTTAAGAGGTATCCGACTACGTTTGGAACCGTGATTTTGCAAAAGCGTATAAATGGATAATATTTATGATATTTAGTGTCACATAAGATCACAGAAAACGTATATAAAATTGTTTTAAGAATATTATTACTATAAAAAATTATTTAAGTACAATATTTTGACAAAAAATGAGCATAGAATGACCCATTTTCAAAAGATTCTCCTTTTATGAAAAAAGGCTTCTATTATAATAATATTTTGCCTGCATATAGCTGAAACCTCTGTACAGAGGCTGAACTAGAATTTTTGAAATATACAACTTAGAAGTGGATTTATCCATATTTTACTACAACAGAGGGAAGACATTTTAAGAAAAAAACGCCAATAATTATTTCAATGGGTAGTAACTCTGAAAATAATGTGAATTTTTCAAAAATCATAGTCCAGACTCTCTGGAGAAGTCTTTACTTTATATAAACACACACAAAATATTATTATTATAGAAGCATTTTTTATAAAAGGAGAACGTTTTGTAAAAGATCATTCTAAGTTAATTTTTTGCCAAAATATTATATTTAAATCATTTTTTTTCTCATAATGTCCTTAAAACAATTTTATACACATATTCTAATCTTAGTGACACTAAATATCATGAAAATTATCCATTTATGCACTTATTAAAATCACAGTTCCGAACGTAGTCGGATACCTGAAGCCATAAAGGCATGTTAATAATCCCTAAATATCAATACATAATTGTCTTAACACGTCTAAGGTCTATGGATTCACCTACGAGATTTTTTCTGAATAATTTCCTTACATTTATAGATCTTATAAGTCTTAGGAGTCCCACTGATATTGCTCTGCCCGGAGAATCAAATGGATAAATTAACAATTTAGGGAATGAAAAATGGCAGATTCTAAATTCAGAAAAGTTTGTCACAGTCGCGATGAGACTGTACAAGTTTAACGGTCACGGTCGTGAGCTTCGTAATAAGCGCGCGAGTCGTGATTGAACCCATATTATCACTGAAGATCCATTGTGTGGAATAATGTAATTCTGAAAATCCTCATGTAATGTGGGGCAGATATTAATTCGTGTCGTTCTTGTCACTTCATTGTGTCTCAAATTTCTGAGTTTCGTTGCCACTACATAACTGCAAGCACAATGGAAATGGTCTCGAACACATGGCCGGCGTTGTCGAGTCATGGGCTCGAGTCCTGGCCCATAGAAGAGTGTTCCCCAATCTTTTTATCGCCGTGGACCGGTCAAAGTTTGGTAATTATACCACGGCCCACTGAGGGGGAATGTTAATTGCTTATATCATTAGAAATTCGCACAAAACCGTGGGAAATGTACCACAGTAAATAAAATGGAAATACAGTGGGACCTCTGTATAACGAAGTCGCTAAATCCCGGAAAAAGTTCTATGGAAAATTCGTTATATAGAGGTTCATCTTTTAATATACTTTATAAACCACATAAAACAAATTTTAAATTCATAAAACTCTATATATTAAAAAAATAGTTATTTACACCTTTTTTTTAAATTAGTATATGTTTATTTTACATATCTTACCCATCAAAAAAGAAAGAAAGACTACAAGGAAAACAAGAAAAAAGAATGTCGAAGAATTCACTGCATTTTCAATATTAAGAAAATAATTTTATACTAAAATTAATGAATTTTAAGGACAATTTCTCTCTCTAATTTAAAGCATACAAGTAATATTAAACATGTATTATTTTATAATTAGGACATGGGACAACTCCACTGAGGGTGAAAGAGGAAATCGAAGATGTTTCTAGGGAACTGGGTAATGGGGGGGTTAAAGGTTGCACTTCCTGGATGAAACGTCTAGAACTCTATTGCTCTAGCCGAGTTAGGTTCAAGTACCAGGTTATAAAACCAGTTCAAGATTTATGACCACCATAAAATGTATTAAAGAGAGAATAACTTGAAATTTTTTCAGAAATACTTTAAAAATAGGGAGAGAAAAAATTGAATCACCAAAGAAAAAGTTCGTTATATAGAAAATGCAGTTCGCTATAGAGGTTATTTTACGAAGAAAACCGTGAAATGTTGAAGGTTCCAGGAAAAAGTGCGCTATGTAGAAAAATTTGCAATATAGAGATTCGATTGTAATTTAATCTTCCGTGGGCGGTCCACCGACCAGAAATCACAAATAATTTTTCCAATCTCGCTTATAGGACCTGAGGGAGAAATCCCCACCAGGACCTATTTACTTTTGTTTTTAAAAACTGACTTTTTATACCAATTTGAGATTTTATATATTAATAAACCTGTTTTTATAGTACTATTTTAAAGTTTTATACTCTATTTATTTAAAAATGTGTTTGACGCAGCATAGCCAAAGTTGGCTCTTGCGCCATAAGACCCAACACTCACTCACTCCTGTGGGTGACCCGGTACTATTTAATCCACGGACCGGCATGGGGGGTGGGGAGCGCTGTCATAGAAGATCTGTCATATAGAGAAACTGATGCATGTTGAATTTGTAGACTCACTACGTGGCCCAAAATTAAGAGGCTCGTTGCCAATAGTTAGTGTGGCTGCGGTAGCCGAGTGGTATAGGTATCGGATCGTGGCTTGCCTTGTCACGAGTTCGAGCCCAGTACCACTCAAGACCCGCCGTGTGTAGGGCAGCGATGCACGTTAAATCTGTCGAGAGCTGAAACGTTCTCCCGTTGGTGAGGTGTGGTAGTTGGGAGAGGGGGGTGCCAGCTCAGGTGTCGTCCACGTCACTTGACCAAGGTTCAAAATGACGTGGTCCGTCGCCAAAAGCCCTCGTGTAGCTGAACAATGCGACGTTAATATTCAATCAATCAATCAAGCTAATAGTTAGTTCAACACATGTCTAGCCGTCGAATGATTCAAGTAAATTACGTAGCTTTAAAAAAAAATCATCGAAAAGTTTTCCAATAATTATATACATGTCGGTTATTTAATGGCAGGAAATTATTTGACTGATTATTTGTTAATGTACTTTGAAGCAGTACGAGGATCATGTAATTTTTAATCATGTTCAAGTGATTAGGATGACACCTGAACTAGCACCCCGCTTCGCTTAGTTTCAAATCATGTTTTCTTAATGACCTCGACAAATTTAACTTGGTTGAACTACAGTTGCACGTAAGGTCTTAACTCAGCGTTTCTGAAACTGTGGGGCGCGCCTCCCTTGGAGGCGTGCCGCCTCTACAAGGGGGGGCCGGCCCCCGAGGATATTGAAAAGTCAAAAACAAAAGATTACTTCAAAAAATTATTAATATACTGAAAATAAACAAACAAAATGCATTCTGACATAAAAAAAAAATAAAATACACATTTACACTGATGTATTATGCTTATAAATGTATCAGTGCTACACAATGTGTTTTATAATTAATTTAACAATATTAAGTTCAGAACAAGTTTAATAATTACCAGTGACCGTATGAGATTGTCATATATAAAATTATATACAAAAACTAAAACTTATATTTATAATTTGTATGGTTTATAGTTAATCACTTAACTGCCGATTAAAAGTTACTGGATTTACTTCCCAATGCCACCCATTTACCACGTAGG
>BMAV01006337.1:204110-217313 GCA_019973955.1 Trichonephila inaurata madagascariensis
TTCATTATATTCAATGTGTAAAATAAAAGTGTGGGCTAAAATAGGATCCTACCAATACATTTAGCTTGAATTTAAGTAATTCAGCTTATTTATTTCATAGTTAGTGTATCTCAAAACAGACAAATGTGTGAAACAGGCGGAAAAAAATTGTCTATACTCGTTAAATTGAGAAAACCTAATTAGATAAATTTGAAAATATATTGTTAAAATGTCAGTATTGATGTAAAAATTACATGCAGAACTTCACCATGCCAGAAATAACTTTATTTGCAATTCCATATTCTAAACTCGTTAAATTAAAAAAGTTACACATCAGCAGACATTTCACTTCAGACAGGTTGAAATCGGATTTATATTTCTATACAATTTACATTCAGCAGGCTCAAGTTCATGTTGGTTGGGTACGATTTTGCAATCGCCATCACATTTCATTATTATTAATAAATATCAATCCAATGGAGTTTTCCCCTCTCCCAAAATTTTCTGTCGTTAGTTACCATGGGGAGGCAGCCCCTATATGCCTTAGGGATTTTTTTCCCTATTTTCGACCTTTTCATTCATCATTCCATTATCCCCCCTTCCTTTTTTGCATATGAAGATTTAAGTTCAAATCATATATGCCGGGTTTTACGTAAACTAACATTTCTTTTTTTTTTTTTGTCGTAGCTTACCAAATATGGGGTCCTCTTTCTTCATTTGACAGTGGATTAAAAGAACAAGATCCATCGCGCCAATACCTCGTGTTGCTTCTGAGTGCGACGTTACCAATTATAACTTTCTGACCAATAAAATTAAAGGTGTAGTGTCTGGCTACTGTTGGCGGTAGATTATGGGATGCTTAGCGCTATTCTCCGCATCTTCGGGTGTGGGTTACTGTTTTTTTACGGAGAATGATGGCTGACCTTCGAGCAAGACGGTGAGGGATCAGGAGAGTCCCTTGTTTTAGGAGCGCAAAACGCTAGACCAGAGGTTCCCAAACTTTTTTGCTCATAGACCCCTTGACAGGTTTTTCAGTTTGGGGTAGACCCCATGCTTACCTAATATTAAATTTTTGTAAATATATCAACTTAAATATGTTTTTGACAACAGGTATAGAGCTATTTACTTAAAAAGATTAAAATTTTTAACTGTAATGAAGTATAGTGTTTAAAACTTAAAAAACACATGTTAAAATTTAATTTAATTAATTAATTAATGTAAATTTAATTAATACATAAAACAACTGAGCAACAAACAAATGTTTTTAGTAGGAAGGATGAATCTGGGGCTACACAATAACAAACTTTCAACATTTGGCATCAATCTTATTAGGTTAAATCCTAAATATCTCCTCGGTTAATAGTGTCCAGTCTTTTTTTCTTTCTTTTGGAGATTGGCAAGCGCATTCTCAATTGGGAAAAACAATTAAAAACTTTCTCAAGATATTCCATAATATGGAATGAATAACAGGCATATTTTTAAAGTCAAAATTGTTGGCATCCGTTTCTAAACTTTAAGATCTTCGTTAGTGCCTAATTCTTGTAATCTGAATTTTTTTTTCACAGGGACCACATATAAATTCATAGCCTACTGTTGTATTACGATAGTCAAAACATTCTCAAACCTAGTTTCAAATCCAAAAAAAAGGGCATTTAAATATTGGCGACATCTAAAATTATACTCCTTCAGCTTAATTCTGGCACAAGAAAGGCTGAAATGGGGTCCTTGTTTTAATAAAATTTATGCTATCGCCTTGAAACTGCAAATTAACCTCATTAAATTTAGTAAATAAATCTGTTAAATATGTAAGTCTGGTTTCTACTTGATCAAATTTCCTTTTAATATTAGTCACGATCTGCTTTAATGAGAGCCACTATCATAAGCCACCATTTACTCATCATGTACCCCCAAATTATATTTTTGCTAATGTGGACTCCTTGCAGGTCGTCATAGACCCCGGGGGTCTATGTAGACCACTTTGGAAATCACTGGGCTGGACTGAATTTGGTGTTAAGGAAAGCAAGTTCCTTTGGTTTTAGACCGACGCACAGCGCATGTGGTCCACTGTACCTAGAACAGATGGTTTCTTGGGGAGTTTTTTTTAATGCGATGGAGACTGTGTGTTTGATTGATTGTATTGAGAAGCAAGGTAATTCTGTTTGCTGTTAACACGAAACACGACGTGGCTAGTATGAAAATAATTGAGAGACATTACAAAAGGAGTTTGTTTCATTGAGAAATTTCGTGCTTTTTTCTATGCAATACTGTTTAATTTCTAAATAAAATACATAAGAGTTGAACCTTCTTCCTCCCCCCTCCCGATCCCTTTTCATGTTAAATTCATAAGTTCTAAAAAAAATCACCTGAAAACTTTGGTCTTTAATGGAAATTCTTTTATATTTTCCTGAATTATGGAACGCAAGACATTGACATTTCCTCTTTAGAGAAAACTTTTCTTGTCCTTGAATCTTCCCTCCGGTATTGATTTCGGTGTTCTTGTGTACAAGACCTTAATAAAATCAAACCAACAGTTTTCCAAAACTATTTCATTCTATTTCTCTGGCATCGTTCCATGACCTGTCTTTATCGTCTAGCCTCTTATGATTCAGTGCCTTTTCAAAAGTGGATGTGATCTTTGTAGTTGAAATCAAAGCCAGACTATGGAGGTGAAAGTGATGTAATGTTTTATAATAACCGTGTCCGAGACACAGTAACTACAAAAAAAAATCATCATTAGAAGCTATTATTTTGTAAATTTGATCATATAGTGTTCGAAAAAATCATCTACATTAATATCTTTACTTCTGAAAGATTTTGTTTTGAATTTTTAAATGATATTTTTCACTCTGGCAAGAGCCAACATTCATTGATCTTAATTATTGTAAGATAATACATAAGATATACACACAATGAAACAAAAAACAATGGCAGAATTAAAACAACAATACCGTCATTGAATTCTGGGGTCATTAACAAGGAAATTACATCACAATTGTTTTCCTGTTAAATATATTCGTGTTTCCTTTGTAATTCTGAAAATTAAATTATCACAATGCTTTCGGGTTTTCTTGTTTAGTTCACTGCTTTTCAATATCATTTTTATTATCTGGGTCAGTATTGGCTGTTTAATGTGTGAAATTATTTTATTGCTGATGTGAGAAACTATTTGGAAATAATCGTGAATAAATTACTTTTTTGGTCTGTGTTCTAGGTCAGGAAATCAATCCATTTTTAAAATTAGTGCGAGAAGTTTCGAAGTTATTCTTAGGAGATCGCGTTAGGTTGGTTTTTTAAGTAAAAGATTCGAAACTGTTTGGTTTTAGAAGGAAGCTTTTTAATGCTGGAATCCTTGTGCATTTCGAGTTAAATACAATATTTTAAATGTATTTTCTATATTTTTAGGGACATGTAAAGTTTGTATGTAAAATATAAAACGGTTTTATAAAGTCATCTAACGCTCCATTATATGTTGTCACGTTTATGTACGCTTAGCTATTTAAAAATCATTTGAAATTGAAAATTTTCTTTAGTAAATACTCCTTTTGTATATATAAGTTGTAAAAGAAACACAGACAGTAACTTGCAAAAGCACACAGAGTAGTAATCATTGAAAATTTGTTGATCTATGTGAGAGGTTTGACCCCCCCCCCCCCCAAGCCCACCCTTGGATATGCCACAGCGCACAGATGGTAAAATGCATCATATATTTCTTATTAACCTCTTACTTCAGCAAAATGGAGTGCAGATCCTAATTTTTGATGAGGTAGTTTTTAAATTTAGTTGAACTTCGAAATACCTTTACTTTCATACTGTGTGTCTCGTTATCTCGACGTATTTCATAATTGTAAGATTATTTCATCACAATATTGATACATTATTTTGCTACGTGCTGAAATTGAAATAAAGTTTTTCTTGCATTTCTGTGGACTGTTGCATTCGTAATGGCAATGATTTTTTTACATTTAGCAATGCTATTCACAGTTTGTCCTTATTTTTTTTCTTTTCTTAATGTAATTCACTGATGTTTGTATTTTTCTGTTGTTTATATTATACTAACGCTGCATAATTCTTCCTTTTCTTATAGATCACTAGTGCAGCTACCCTCAGACCTGACGGCAGCGAAACAACCGACTCTAGCCGCATCTCTCCCTTAGCTCTGAACACTACCAACGTATTCTTCAACAGTAATGTCGAAGGTCCAGATGACTACGATTCGACAACAGCAACCCCCAACCGCTTCGCCTCGGTCGAGATGCGACGTGACAGGTACTCCTACACCCAGTCCTTGTACAGCGGTACTGTGATAGTGTCCCCGGGCACGACGGACGACGACAGGAGGAACTACAACCTCGACCAACTCATCTCCAGCCTCGATCAGACGGACGAGAGGCTCAGGTCGCCCCATCAGCCACCTCCCAGAATTTGGATGGAGTCTTCCTTCGTGGGCACCAGGAAGGATGGCTCAGAGCCAGCCCCTAACACCACCAGGTCCATCAGGATCGTGCCCAGCGACAGTACGCGCGCTGGTTCATCCACGTCAGGCTCCGTGAGGGGTGGTACATGCGCCACGCAGACAGCCATGGGTGAGTACGTCCTCAGGGACTTTCGTAGGTTCGGAATCACCCTCTGAAGGGCTTCTCTGCCCTTCCACGTAGATTGTACATGAATGCTGAGTGATTATATGACCTTGAATGTATATAGTGAAGACTGATGTTATAGCAGTTGTTTTATTGTGAAGCTGTTGATGATACAAATCGCATGGGACTATCCGTGAAAAAAGAGACGATTGAAGAACAGTGGAGAGGTAGATTTTTGAATATTAAATTTGAGACTATCCATTTCCATGTTTCATTTGTTAGGAGGATTATGGTGCTCTAGTCTGTTTTCTTAACAAGTCTCTTCCATTCCCCTACCAAGCTTGGTATCGTGATGGGGGTGAAAAATGTCTCTGGACTCTTTTGTTAGACCGGGAAATTTATCCAATGCTCATGAATCCATGTGGGTAAAAATGAACGTATACCCAGAAATGAATTTTGCATATTTTGCATTATTGCACGGTTATGAGCATAAATCTTTTTTTATGTAAATCTATCATAAAGACTTATTTTAAGGAAACAGACTAAGAATAGTGGATAGACTCAAATTGGAAGGACAATGGAATTAGTCTGATAATTTAAACAAAAAATTGAAACCGTTCCACTGTTCTTGAATTGTAATTGCGATGTAAGGGAACTTACGCGCAATATCTGAAGATATTTGCTGTCGTCCCTAAACAGAAAAAGAAGTGCAATATATTAAGGTTTTGAGAAATTTTATAATTCTTTTGACACTGCTTGTATGTATTTAATATTTAAACCGACCAATGAGACATCTTTTGCTTTAATCTTAACTTAAGCAGTATTTGTTTCCCAAGACAAAAATAAGACATTGCACTCTTGTTTAAAAAATTATTATGTTTGTCTTCTGTTCGCTCTCTATTTTTGATTATATTTGTTTCACCATTTTTTTATGCATGTTTTTTTTATTTCGAATTGTTCCCATCCGATTTTGTAAGTTTCAAAGAATGGTCATTTAATTGTATAATCCAAACTACAATCGAATCTTCGTATCTTCTTAACTGTTTTTCTGCTAATATTGCGTCTCATTTTCAATGTTAATTTAGAAATCGATGGAAATTTACATTGAACAACCATCCGTTAGCGCTTAGGTGCCAGAAAATAAAAAGAAATTGCATTCTCGGCCACCTAAAGGAGTTTAGGCTTAGGTTTGAGATAAGGTACACGTATTTCTTAAAATAAAGAATATTGAAGATAGAGTTTTGAGGATAAGATTATATTGGTAAGAACATGAACATATTTAATTTCCATCTTTCATTTCTAAAGAAGGGTCACTTTAAACTTAACCAACTATGGAATTTGTGGTCTTAGAACATTTCCCTGGATCAATGTGCATGTAACTTTTTTTAATGGCCCTGGATTCTCGATTTTTTTATGAGCATTTAATTTTAACTTATCTTAATCTAGAGCACTTTTCTTCTTAAAATTTCAGGCAAAAATATATTCTATGAAATATTGGAATTTATACAAACTTACTCTTAAAATTGATTTTTCACTTACCTGTTTTTTCCCCCTTCTCTTTACCTTTTTGTAATTGTTCTATTCAATGTCTGTTTAAAGTTCACAAAAAGATAGCTATAACTATATCATTTATATAAGCAAGCAATTGTAGATATTTTGAAAACTTATTTGTGCTATAATTTAAGCCAAAATAAGTCAATTTGAAGAAAGCAATACCCTTTATTTACTCTGCCTCACTGAGAGAACAGAAACATCGAAATAGAGGTAAAATTGCTTTCAACAATGCATAATTTTAAATCGTTTTTGACAAATGAGTTGATTTAAAAATGCCTTTATTCAAAATCTTTGGCCCAGTGAATATAAAATGGATCGTGAAAAGTTATTAACCTCTTTAAGAATATATAAAAACGACTTTGTAATAAAGAAGCGAGCTGTCTCCCCATTTCTTTGTGTCCATAACCTTTATTGCGTTTACTCCTAATTACGCGTTTTGAAAACAATGGTCCGTAACGCGAGCCACCGCGCATATTGGTGTAGTGATACATATTCTTAAATCTATTTTTCTTTTTCTTTTCTTCTCATGAAGCTTCTGTACCATTAAACGGGCAATTTCATCTACCTTATCCACTCTTAATGGTGCTCTGTGACTCTAGGTATTTTGGTTTTATTTTTTTTTATAAGCAAAAGTTGGTTTTTATCTTTTTGCGTTTACTTTCATGTGATAAAGTTATGTGTATTCGTAATACAATGTTTTTTTTTAACTGAAAATAAACAATCTTTAAGTAATTAAGCCCATTTTAGGCTAATAAAATTTTTAAAAGCAATTTTTAACCCTAGTCGCGTTCTAAACTTTAAATAAACTTTGCAAAAACTTGCCATGTTATAAACTTACCATCTGAAATAAGATACCTGAAAGGATGGAATAGAACATTTTATTTAAATTTTATTGAATAAAGAGTTAGTGGATTTTAAATTTTCTACACAGTATGTGATACTTTTTAAGCCTGTGGTTGATAATGACTATTATAACTGGAAAATACATTATCTAATATTTATATGTATTTTTTTTATACTTCGGACAATATATACTTAAAAATCATATATCCCTCCAAATGACCTTTGGCATAGTTCCTACAGAAAATTCTCGCCAATTTGGCAGAGTTTCTTTTATCTTGGCATGCCATCAACTTTGGCGATGACTATAGTACTTAGTAAGAATTTACTTCTATCTTTCATAACCGATTGTAGTTTCGTTAATGCGATTTAAATGACCATTCGATATAGAGATCTCGAATAATTCATTCCATTTCATTTGTAAATAAGCATCATTTATGAAAAAGGGAACAATTTTTTTTCATTGTTCATTTCTACATTACTTTCATTTTCTTTTGTTCCTATTGCAAATTATATATGTATTTCACGTGGGAAATTATTTTTGTTGTTTTCACAGAGAAAAATAATTTTTTTTGATTGAAAAATAAAAGCTTTACATTTTGATTTGTTTTGTTTATTTTATTATTTGTTTTGTTTATCTTTTGCATGATTCACAGCTTTATTTTGCATGTTTCACGATTTATGATTACGACAAAATCACTAAAAATATTTCTTTTACTAAATTGGAGCTATTTTAAATAATGAATTTTTCTTACTACCATATAGCAATTGTAAAGTTAGCTTAATTAATCTTTCAAAAAACCATACAAATAATTTTACAAAAATCATTACAAATCAAATCGATGAAGATTATACAATTTAGAATATACTTTACAAATATAACCCATCATTTAAGTTGACAGACTACGTTCTCGAAACGGTATTTTTGAAAAAGCTTATGAATTGATATTTCTTTGATATTTAGTGTCAGTTGAGTTAGAATATACAAAAAAATTGCTTTACGAATGTTATAAAAAAAAATTATATGCAATTTTTTGGTGAAAAATGAAGAAATAATGGCATATTTTCAAAACAATTTCGCTCTATGGAAAATGCTTGTATAATAATATTTTGCCTATATACAGGTAAAAAGTTTCTGCACAGTGCTTGAACTAGGATTTGTGACATATATAATTTAGAAATGGATTTATTCATATTTTAATACATCAGACTAGAAAAATTTTAAAAAACACCCGTTATTCTTTCAATTGATCGCAACTCTGAAAATATCAATTTTTCAAAAATTTTAGCTCAACTCCGACTTATATATAAGAAAAATATTATTAATATAGAAGCATTTTTCGCAAAAGGGGACAGGTTTGAAAATACGTTAATCGGCATTTTTTTTTCCAAAAAAAAAGTTTTTTTAAATATTTTTTTGTTGTAATAATAGTCTTGAAATATTTTTATATGTATGTTCTAATTAAACTAACACTAAATATCAAAAAATTCTTACTTTATACGCTACTTCAAAATCAAGGTTCCGAAAGTAGTTAGTCACTTTTACACGTGATAGAATAAAAATCAGAATGATTTGTTTAGTCCAGTTTAAAACATATATTTTATAAGAGGTTAATTTTACAAGAAATGTCTTAATCAATCCAGCTGTACTGACTACTGTTTACCAAATGAATTAAATGAAAATATCTACGTCACATAACTTCAAGATACCGCAAGCTTTTTCGAAGCCTTATTTAAATTTTTTTTTACAGACCTCACATCGATACCACATGATAACGAAAAGGGGAGGGGAAGTCTGTTTTACATCTTTCAAAATATCGTCTTTCACGGAGATTTTTCGTAACATGAACGAAACGCTTATCTAAGAAAGAGTCCAGCAAACAACAAAAAAACTTAAATTCTAGATAACTATTACTCCTCTACTGATAAATTCGAAATTGTGACATGTTTTTCTAAACAGTAACCGTACTGTGCGACTTTTAATCAGTCTGTCTCGCTATAGTAGATGTATTTGGTTTCAAAATCGTCTCAACGACCTTCGAAACTTGGGAAATAACCCACCACTTCAGACTCCCACGATCTTTTTTTGTTGTTGTTGTTCCGCTTATATTGGCGAAGGACTTCATGAAGGTATAATTTTGAAGCTTCTGTGAAATGCGATGGGTGTGTGTGAAAAAAAAAATGTGTAAATAACGTTTGTTTTTGATGCAGAACAAAAATTTCTTTTAAAAAATACCCATTCAGAAAATCGTTTTAAAATTAAAATATATATATATATTTGCTCTCAGTTCTGGATAATATGCTCTTCGTCATTGACAGTTCTTTGCGCAACTTATTTTAGTAAGCTTAAATATTTACAATTATTTAAACTGTAAAATTTTCTAATAGTAAAATGTATTCGAATTTCAAAATTGTTGCCTTTCCAAACACAAAAAAAAAGAATTCTATTATGTATTATATTAAAAAACTAATTTCTGGATTACAAATATTTCTCTAAAATTCAATTCTGTAGAAAATGTTATTTTAAAAAAAAATATTTAAAAAAAGTAATGCATAGCACTTTTATCAACTTTCACAATCAATGTATAAGTACTTTTGCGTATTGATTAATATATTTATATCGTACTGATTGTATATTTTGTATTTTTTTTCAGTGATAATAACACTTAGCAGATAGTTACATTTTAGTACAATTTATAGATTCAAACATAAATTCCGATGTTATAACGCTTACTTATATCAAACAAGTAATATATAAAAAAAAAAAAATTAAGTCACATATCTTATTCAGGTCAATAAAGAAACATTTTATTTTAGTTACTTTTAATTAAATAATTACAATTAATATCAATATGAACATACATAGGACAGAATCACAATATTAAGTGGCAAAAATAGAGAAAGCGATTTTTTCCTTGCAATTTTCCATTTTCTTTTCAATACAGGGTGTTGGACTGTTATTTTTGTTTATTACTATTTATATTCATTAATTAAATTGAATTATTCTAATAAATTAGTATAGTTAAAAGAAATCACATTCTCAAAAATTAGAACACCCCAGGTGGAATTCGAAACCGAGACCTTTGCATTAAAAGTCGTACGCACTATCCATTACGCTACAGGGACACAACGAGCTGTTTCCCTTTTTCTGTCTAAAAACTTAGACACACAACAGTTTTAAATGACTTTTGAATTCGCGTCAGGTTTAATTTCATAAAATGCTTTTGTTATCCACTAATTCACTGTTTCTAGACTAGCTCGACGCATTTAACCGCCTTTTATTAATTTTTTTACACATACTTTTTAACACTTCTTTTATTTCTCTTTAGGGCTTTAGTTCTAGAAGTGTACCATTGTTCGATAGCCGGGGAAAATACATCAAATAAATAACTTTGAAAAATAAGAGCATTGCACGTGTACATTTCAGGTTTCTTCGTAAAAAGAAAAGAGGCGCGTTACACGAAAAATGTACCTAAAAATTAAAAAACGCAATTTGCGAGTATAGATGCGCGTTTTCGCCAGAATATACGGTAACTGGAAATTCAAAATGCTTATTTTTTGGTTGCTTGAGTTAAAGCACGATTTAATTTTCAATAAAACCACGATCCATTTTCCATATCGGGTCGTTCGTCATTTATTTTTTGAGAATAGTTGTCATTGAAAAAAACTACATTTAATACATATTAAAAATTATTTTAAAACACTATACAACTTCACGTAATATATTACAAAATTATAGTACTATATTGTTCATGAATGAAGAATTATAGGCTCTAGTTCTTGATTCCATCGAACAGAATAAAAATTCTGCATGAAATCTCTGAATAATGTGTGGAAATTTAGGTGTTCATGTACTCATCATTTAACTGCGAGTCCGTTATCAATAATTGTTTACTTTAATGCGATGTTATGTATCTAGAGTTGAGTAGTAATAATGCTGAAATTTATCCAGGGAAAAAAAAATCGCAGCTCTCCAAAAAGTCGGATTCTGCTTCTCATTAATGGTCGGTAAGACGTTTACGAAACTTACAGAATGAATCATGTTCAGGCTTGGCCCGTGTTAAAAGGTTACGTAAATTACTTGACATCATCCAAACCTGTCGTGCGAAGGAAAATTTATGTTCGTATCTGAAAAAAATGGCTGTCTGGGATTAAAGGCCCATTTAGCTTGTCATAAATAATAATTTTTTTAGAGGTCTAGTAGTTTATTAAGTTGGGCCGAAAAATGGAAAATTTATCATGTAAAGTAACCGAGAGATGTTTTAGTTTCTGTAAAAAGTCGTCTTTTAAGTAGAAAAACGAGAATTTTATCATCATTGTTACTTTTTTGAAGTTCAAGTTGCTTAACAAAAGTAAATTTAGAAAAAAATGTGCACCCCCTCCCGAAAAAAAAGAAGAAAAACCTAAAAATTCTAAATGTTGAGTTTACATTGTATTAAAACTTTTAAGTTCAGATTTAAAACTTAACAAGCAATATAAAAACATTTTTTAAAGGCAATTCCAACTTAGACCAACAAAGAAAAATTTTGTTCTGGTTACTTTTTATTAAATACTTACAATTAATATAAATATGTATATACATAGGACAGAATCACAATATGAAGTGGCAGTTAATTTTTTTTTTTTCATTATCATTAAAGTATCGTATTAACATTCAAAGCAATCATGTCTATAAAATTTCAGTTCAACTGAATGTTTTAAGATGGGTGAAAACTAAAATACCTTTTTCTCACAAGCCGCTAAAAAGGAAGCCAACGTGGTTGTATCTGTAATTCTTTAAATAATTAGTTTCGGTCAATTTATTTTAATTAATTATAATTAAATTATCGTATTGTTACCCAAAACAATCGTTTATAGGAAATTTCAGCTCAAATGAGCGCTTTAAAATGGAAGGAAAAAAAACCTTTTCAAGTTTTAACACAAGTCGCCAAAAGGGTCGCTAAGTCGCCAAAAATGATGCCAACGTGGCTGTATCTGTGATTCTTTGAATAATCAGTGTTAATCAATTAATTTTTATTAATTATACTCTATTGTCATCCAAAATAATCCTGCATATAAAATTTCAGCTAAATTGAGTGCTTTAAAATGTATTTTATTAACGATTGAAAATTTGAACAAGATATTATAGGGAGATTGTGAATTAATAGTAGGAACTGAAAAAAAAAAGTTAATTTCGCTCTTTAGAAAAATTTCATGAGTTGTACCTTGAAAAACAGACGTGAAACTAACAAAATGTTTCTACTCAAGTCTAAAAATTTCGCTACCATTAATCCCTAACAAATTAATTCGAATTTTAATATCTACCAGTAGATTTATTACCACTTGTCACGCTGAATAAAGAGGATGAGAGGTTAGCGTGTCGTAGCAGTTTGAAAAACAGAGCGCTACTTCAGTTGTCGTTTCTCGCCGTGTAACTCGTGAAAAGTTATGATCTACGTCGCCAATGGACCTAGTATTGCTTTAGGACAGGGATGGGCAAATAATGGCCAACCAAATCAGTCAGAAAACCAAATTAACAGAAAATGTTCTCTATATTTGTTAATAAAAAAAATTTTTGTAAGGTTTAACAAGAGTAAATATAGATGCAAGTTGGCTGACATGAACTTGCAGGCTGTGATGAGAATTTCTCAAACAGCACAATCTCACTCCTCATTTCATAAAAATTGTAGAAAAGTGTGAGGGGGTATATTTGTCTCAAAAAACTGATTCTAAAATTAAATGTGATTGATGTGAAATTAGCACAATAAATAAGTTGCATAACTTCCCATATTTTATTGATTTTTATGGTAAAATTTATGCCTTTTCTAAGAAGCAAAGTTAACTAATGAATGTGTTCCATTTGACGCAGCAAACAAAGCCGTCAGACACATTTGACACAACAGCAACAACTCACACGCTCACCAGAACAACTATATCGTTCATTCGCCTATCCACCGACTCACCACCGCTACGCATACCCCTAGCAGTATCTATATAAGCCAATAACAGCCACTGGACTGAAGTGATCATTTTGGTCTAGTGGTATGTTACGTGCTTACGGAGCCAAAGGTCACGAGTTCTATTTTCCACATATTCGTTTTATAAATGTGCGGCCCTCCGGTATCATCTGCTTCCACAATGGGGCCCTCGAACCGAAACCATTCCCCGCCACTGCTCCAGTGTGATGCTATTTTATAATTTTCATTCTACATTTACGCCAAAAAAATATCTCGATTTCTTTCAATTTATTAACTGATGTATATAATATCGCTTT
>BMAV01006337.1:224095-234536 GCA_019973955.1 Trichonephila inaurata madagascariensis
GACAAAAAGGCAGAAAATTGGAAACACAGAACAGACTGAATGATCTGACTGACTTAGAATTTTATTTGTTTTTATATGTATATATTCGTTTATATTGTTTTTATTTTTGTAAGAAATAAATGTTTGGTTTTATTTTTATTAAAAAAAACATAATTATTAAATTTAATACCTAACCAATTTTCTATCCATCTTCCCCTAACCCCATTATTTACATGTTAAGATAGCCTCGTTTAGCGCTGTTTTGCATTACGCTCTACTTTGATGGAACGTATCCCCCGCGTTAAGTGGGGTCTTACTGTACTAAGTTTTTTCAATTAACCGCATGTTGCGGCCCACTTGAAATATCTGTCATATGTATGTGGCCCGGCGGGAAAAAAGGTTGAGTACCCCTGATCTAGAAGTTTAGAGAGCATTCCAATTCAGGGGCCTACTTCGTCCTTTGACCATGGTTCAAAATTACAAGGTTCATCGCCAAAAGCCCTCGAGTAGCTGAATAGTGCCGACGTTAGATTCTCTCATTCTCACTCATTCAGCTTACAGTTACGAAGGCCTAATCTGGCTTCTATAGTGCTATGTGAAGAAAATCAACTCCAAAAATAATCTTACGAATTTTACCGGGATTCTGCTCACAATGCATTTAAAATTTATTCAAGTGTGTCATCCTGGTCACTTTACAATTATTTGAAGTGACACAGACATGGTACGGTTCCTCTACGATGTATAGATGCGACACACAATCAAACAAAAGAAATAAAGCTCATAAGACAAGGGTTCAAATAAGATCGGAGAGTAAAGGGTTAATCCCAGATTGGTCCAGTAGTGGCTAAATCCTGGGGGATAAAGAAAGAAAAGATGGAACATCTCGAGTGCCTCTTAACTTAGCTGTGGTGCGAGTTCTGACCTACCTGTGTTGTTAAGAGCAAGGTCAGGTTCGCGCAGGGTGATCTTTACCCTTAACTCTTTCCAGCACGAACATCGGATTGGGTCCACAAAGACACTACTTCGAATCTTTTGTTTTTTGTTTAATCTAATAATTGAGGGATTAGATCGAGTAAATGGATTTTAAAGGTCATATTGTGAAGGAAGACTGAAAAAAAACCTGTGATATTCATCTTTTAAAATGATGAGATAATCTTTTAATTGCATTTATATGCGATAAATTTCCTATTTTTGATGATCAGTGTGGGGTAAGTTGAAATACTTCGAAAAACGACGCGTGTGTGAACTTATTACATAAAATAGTTATGTTAATGACTAGTTTATATTAAACATAAAAAATAGAGTTACAGTGCATTACTAAATTTTTAACATTTTTAAATAAGAAGTAAGACTCAAAAGTTCCCACAGACAGAGTCTATAATTTAAAAAATATTACTAATTTTAATTGCTGAAACACATCCTCCTTCGAAATAAGACCTTAAACGGTAACACACTTTTGCCATCGCTTGTAAAGGTCATCGAAACATTTCTGAAATCCATTTTCAGCCATGACTTTTAATTCAGCCTGCGATGCGCTTTTAACTTCATCTGCAGATGGGTCTTCATTTAACATGCGGGGAACGATGTGTTGACACGCCATATGCATGTTAAGATCTTTACTCGGTATTCGTTGACATGTGGTCGAGGATATCCCAATTAAGTCTGCTATTGTTTGAAGCCTGTTCTTACATCAGAAACCTTTTCGATGTTTTCAGTGGTGTGGGAAGTGTGTGGATGTCCAGAGCGGTTGTCGTCTTCGACACTTTCCCTGCCTGCTCTGAAACGTCGATGCCACTCAAAAGCTTGCGTTTGCGATAATGTATCACAGCCTTACACCTGCTTCAAAATTTCCAGAGTCTCCGTAGCACTTTTTTCCAAACAAACACAAAATTTGATATTCATTCTCTGCTCAACAAACGATATTTCTTTCAATCGCCGACTGCTAAATGCATCCGCCTACAAAATACGACGCCGTGGTGAACCACCGACCACGTGATTTGGGACAAACTTTTTTTAGAAAAGGGTACCCGTGGGTGATACCTCACTCCTAAGTTAACTTCGTGATCTATAGAGGTGTGGGATTGAATGAAGAACCAGGCGTTGTCATGATCTTAAAATGTCTTTATTAAGATCTTAACTTAAACACTAACAATGATAATATTTATTTTATAACTTAGCGGATCTGAGATGAGAAAACACACAATAAGTATTACCAAATAAGCGCGATCTTAACCACTATATTTCACTTTCCCTTCTATTCCTAATCTCTGTTTATATCACAGTGACTAATGGATACTAGAATTATCCTACTTTAATTTCTTGCTTAATCGAAATCCTCTCGGATCCTCAATATCTATGGAATAACTCGCGTGGAATTGGATCCACCTTGACTTGATCGTTCTGTCACATATAGCTTCACACTCAACGACGGCTTTTTTCTCTTCCTTCAGTTCACGCGCTTAAACCAGACTAGCATAATCCCTCCCCAATAGGTCATACGCTTACGTTAAACTTATGCTATTTAAAAGGTTTCTAATTTGCATGTTCACGTTTCGCTTCTGGATTTGGTTAAGGGGAAGAACTCAGTAACACAGAAATGTTATCGTCGTCTTGTCAATTATTATTAACTTTATACCCTTCCTTCATAGTACATCAAATATACATTCGTAATAATTATTTACATTTTATTACACTTGATTCTTAATGTGGTCGTGGTAACTTTGTGGTCATGGCCACGGAATCATGGCTGGCGTGTCATGAATTTGAGCCGTAGTACTAGCTATGTAGAGGGGCTGATGCATGTTAAATCTGTCGTGTCTCGAAATTATCACGTTAGCGAGGTGTGGAAGTTAGGAGAGTATCGTCCTCGTCTCTTGAACGAGGTAGGAGGTTCGTCGCCAAAAGCCCATGCGTTGCTTTATAGTCCGACATTTATTAACACTCGCTCACTGAAATACTAATAAATTGACAAACAGCTTGGCCAATTATAGCTTAACTCACTGGCGCGACAATCCATGAGAGCCAAGGCCTACTGTGCCCAACTCAGTATACGTGACCTTGGGCTTTGAGGTGCATGAGCAGATGTTTCAGTCTGGTGGTCAGTCTGACGCGAAACCCCCAGTTTTAAGTTCTCAAGCAAGCTTGGTGCTCATTTTATCGACCCACTGAAGGAATGAAAGACTGAGTCGACCTTGCTCAGCCCGAGGTTTTTGAACCTCGGACCTATGGTGTGGAGTGAGTGAATATTAACATCGCACTATTCAGCTACACGAGGGCTTTTAGCGACGGACCACGTAATTTTGAACCATGGTGAAGTGACGTGAACGACACCTGAGCTGGCACCCCCCCCCTCTCCTAACTACCACACCACACCAATGGGAGGATGTTTTAGTTCTCGACAGATCTAACGTGCATCGCTGACCTACACGGTGGGTCTTTAGTGGTACTGGGCTCGAACTCAACATGCCTGCTATGATCCGATACCTTGACCGCTGGGCTACCGCAGCCCGTCATGTGGTGTGGAAGCGCGATTCACTAACCACTAAGCCACAGGGCTTCCTTTTGGCAAATTATAGTTCTTCCAAAAAAATTTTTAAATAATTAATCCTTTCATATATAAAATAATAATCATGGATTTTAAAATGTAATGAAAAATATTTCTTAGCTTTTTATTTAAATGTTTATAAAATATATCTCGTTTGTGTGCTAAGATGCATTGAAAAAGTTTTTTCTTTGCTTTTTAAATAAACAAACTGATGTAAAATATATAATTGAAATATTTTTTTAGTTCCGCGTAAAGACATTTAATTATACAAAACCAGTGAGGCATGAATGTTATTTAATAAAAGAGGTTGCAATTTTTTTCCCTCGAATTTTTTTATTTTTTTTTATTTTGGGAATTTTAAACATTTGAGAAAAATTCTAAAATCTCAACAAAACAAAAACTTTTTTTCCTGTATTGAATTTTTCTCTACTAACTTCTCTAAAAGGTCATTTTAAGAGATTAAAACGTAATTTGAATTTTGTCGAATTTCCCAAAGAGTAAATTGATGATAGACTTTGGAAACTTTTTTTTCTTACCTTTTCAGAAAACGAAATTATATGTTCAAAAACAAACATCAATAATATGAGAAGAGCAAAAAAAAGTATTTTGCTTTGAAAAAGGAAAGTACTTTTTTACATACATAAGGAGTAGAAAATAATTTTCGTTGATTAATTTCTCCAAAAAAAAAAAAAAGCTTTTAAAACCCTTTGATCCTTTCTAAAGTTGAAACACCCGATAATTATATCTTAAAAAGATTTCATTTAATAGAATTTCATACGACCTTTAATCTTTAAAGAAAATTCTCTTAGCTGATAAAAAACTGGCCAAAACAGTATTTAATATAATAAAAGATTAATTACTTTGTCATTTTATAAGGTAAAGGCCATACTGCAACAAGAAAACGATGAAAATTAAATAATCTCGAAACGATAATTTTTAAAAGTACATCTGGCATTTTACAATGCTAAGTATGCACTTAAGCTTGTTTTTCTTCTTCTTAAAGTCCCCAAAATGAATGTTTAGCGTAATTTTT
Organism: Trichonephila inaurata madagascariensis; assembly: GCA_019973955.1. Taxonomy (NCBI): domain Eukaryota; kingdom Metazoa; phylum Arthropoda; class Arachnida; order Araneae; family Nephilidae; genus Trichonephila; species Trichonephila inaurata. The sequence goes on from BMAV01006337.1 coordinate 228,652, forward strand.
TATACATTTTAATTAAGGCCGTATCACATGTACATTTTTGGGGCAACTTTTCGCCCTATCTGAGGGTGAAGGGTTATCTTAAACAAAACGACATGCTCTGACATCAGCCACGCTCTATCTCCACATTGAAAAATTACTCGTCGATTTTTCTGCTTCGGAAAACGAACATCCAATATTTTTTCTTTTATTTCACTCGTGCTTTTGTTGATGGGCGTAAACAGAAATGGAGCACCATTCTGTTTAAAATATTATACACCATTAAAATACTATACGCCGTATCTGATGCGTTTGACGAAACCGAAACCGCCATCTTGTTTATGACGTAGGGCGCCAAAGAACCCCATTGGCTGGCATTTCAAGTAACTTTTATTTGGAACAACTTTTTCAGCTCACTGGGAAAAAGTTGTTCGGAGACGTTGCTATTGCAACTAAGTAAAAATTGCACGTATTGGATGAAAAATTGCTCGAAACATGTACGCGTGATAAGGCCTTTAAACATACGGGATTATGCAGGAGTTCAACTTCGGAACAATTTGAAAAACTATTTTCTTACAATGCTTAACAATTCTGGAAGGACTTTTAAAATTCCCGAATGAGCTTCGATCTTCATATCTGGTTTCACAGCAACATATGCAAGCTACTAACCAATAAATCATCAACGCAAAAATTAATTATCGACTACATTGAGCACAACTAATATCAATTCTGGACATCTTCAAATGTTGAAAGTGAATTTAAACCAGTTCTCCACAAAAAAAAAAAAAAAAAAAAAAAAAAACCCACGTTTTTTGACTACGAAAAATAGTTTTTATATAAACAAATAAAACATTTTCAAAATGTTCCTGTGTGTAAATTACATTTTTTCTTGTTTAAAGACAACCAATTTTTGGCTGCATCTCGTCTGGTTTAATTTGAGTATTCTCTATATAAGACTTATTTTTATACTGTCCCTATTTACTGCATGATTTTTTTCTCAAAATAAAAGTAATATAAAAAATTTCTATTCCTACTTAGGCCAACAAAGAAGAATTAATTTTAGTTGGTTAAATTTAATTAATGAATTAACATCAAGTGTCATCCACTACAAGTTTAAAAAAAATGTATCTAAACTTGAGTGGATGAATTAAAAGTATTTTATTAACGACTAAAAATTTGAACAAGATATCTATAAATATATATAGGGAGAGAGTAAGCAAATAGTAGGAATTGGAAAAATGTGTGTGTGTTGCAAAAAATACATCTTAAATCTTGAAACTTCATAGTTAGATGTATTTTTTTAATGAACTTTCTTTCATACGGTCCATATAAATTTTTTGGCCATGATATTCGATTGGTCATGACCACTAACTTTTGACCGACATTGTAGTTGTTGGGTTTGAAAGCTAGTGCCACTGAAGACCCACCGTGTAGAGGGAATGATGCTCGTTAAATTTTTCCAGGCTAAAAACCTTCCCCTTAGGCGTGATGCGGAATTTTGAAGTGGTTAGCAACTCAAGTGTCGTCCTCGTCATTTGACCGTGGTTCAAAATTACGAAGTCTGTCGCCAGTACACCTCGTGTTTCCTGACGCAGTGCGATCTAGATTAAAATCAAATCAACTTCACCCTTATCACCAAAACAGGTTTAAGTACATAAAAAAGATTAGAGTATTCTGTTTCTCTGTTTTACAAGACTATGAGAAACAAGTATTAAAAAAAAATTTAGTTAACTCCTACATAGGTCAACATATAAAAATTTCATTTTGGTTACTTTTTATTAAATAATTACAATTAATATAAATATATATATACATATGACAGAATCACAATATTAAGTGGCAAAACGCCTTTTAAATTAGCGTTTTTAAACACACTAAATTTGTAATTACATTTTTTAATAAAAATTGAAAAAAACAAAAGAATTTATCTTAAAACCAGTGTAAAAGCAATGCTGACGTCTAAATAGCATATGATTTTATTCAGGTTAAGTTAAATCTTCATCACAAATTTAACAAATGCTGTTTTATTCTATGGTGCTGCCATCTAGAAGAACAATATGAACTGAAATATATCTCTGAAACTATAATTAATTAATTAAATTTAATTAATGAATTAATATTTGAAAAAACAATATTAACATCAAGTGTCATCCACTACAAGTTTTAAAAAGTGTATTTGAACTTGAGTGGAGGAATAAAAAGTATTTTATTAACGATTGAAAATTTGAACAAAATACATATATATGTTAATACATATAGGGAGAGTGTGAACTAATAGTATAGGAATTGAAAAATATGTAAGAAAAAGAAAAGGAAAAAAAGTTTTATTCGGTTTTCTTCTATGAAGTCTTTTGATTCTNTTATTAACGATTGAAAATTTGAACAATATATATATATATATATATGTTAATATATATAGGGAGAGTGTGAACTAATAACATAGGAATTTTGAAAAATATGTAAGAAAAAGAAAAGGAAAAAAATATAAGTTTTATTCGGTTTTCTACTATGAAGTCTTTTGATTCTCTAAGTAATGTGTCTTATCAACGAAGTCATCTGTTCATACAACTAAATTATACTTACACTCCCCCCTCCCGTTTTCATTCTTAAAATATAAGAGTGTTGGAATCGCCAAAGAGAGAAACTAATAAATCACCTTTCCTTCTCTTGATACGAGAATGAAAATATTTGCGGCCTCTCTTATCGCGTACAATTCTCCGTAATTTACGAAGCGTTTCAAAAGTTTTTGCTACGCCCTCACCCCCTCCGATGTGAAGGTTTTTTTTTTTACTTTCTCTCTTTTTGAAGCGCGTGCACAGAGTTTTTGGAAATGTTTTCTCTCTTGCTAAGTTATTCGGGAACGATTCCAATTTTTTATCTTTTCATTTCTTTTATCCCCGCTCCTTGAGTGGTTCTGTATTTGGAAATGGTTTCTCTCTCTATTCGAACTTGGAAAATAAATTTAAGTTGTACAATGTGTTATTTCATTTAGATTTTTTCTAAAATGAATCAATATCGATGCGTTTATATGAAAATGATTTTCAAAAAACTCACACTTTGATCTTTTAGAGTTAGTGATTTTAAAAATTAAAATATGTGCCAAAAACTTTTTTTAACGAATTTTTAAACAAATACTCAAATTTTAAATATTTAATAACTACTTATCAAATTCAAAGTTTTTATAACTTCTTTATTTATAAAAATAATTGCATGAAACTTTTCCCCCCGTGTATCAAACATTTCAAAAAGTGCTCACAATTTTAATTCAACATTTAATACAGTTGTGAAATTTCGTAATTATAAAAATTTCTACTTTTTTCAACATACAACTATTTTTAAAAAGGTAGATTTTCGTTTCTGGGACCTAAAAAGTTGCAAAGTGAGTGAGTGAATATTAAAGTCCCACTGTTCTCTTACTCGAGAGCTCTGATAGCGAGAGGGGAAGGGGAATTTACATGACAATATGTTATGCTTTTAAAAATGTTCGTGCAACGCCGGGGGGAAATAAACCTGTCTGACAAAGAAAAGAAGTGAAAAAATTTCAAAACAGAGAATTTTAAGTTATACACTCGGTAAAAGCCCGAGCAACGCCGGGCTAATTGGAGGAGGGAGGGGGGAGTCATTTTGAAAAAGAGTATTAGAAGTGCTGATTTTGTGAAGGAAAGGCAAAATTTATAAAAGTAGAGAAAGCCCGTGCAGCTAGTTTCATTTAAATTTCAAACTGATTGCATCTTAAATTGACGTTAGTGGTTTTTGATTGTAATAAAATTTTATCGCATTATGCAGTTGTATTAAATAAAGATGAGGAATATTTTATTCGAATTCAATTTTGTAGAATCTTCTGTCGACTAAATGTGGTAAATTCGGGGTCGGGTTCAATGATGTTTCCTTTAGTATAACAATTATTTATTCACAATTCCTACTATTAGTTCACACTCTCCCAATACATATTTATTTATATAACTTGTTCAAATTTTCAGTCTTTAATAAAATACTTTTTATTCATCCGTTCAAGTTCAAATACATTTTTTTAAAACTTGTAATGGATAACATTTGACGTTAATATATTTTTTCAAATAATAATTCATTAATTAAATTTGATTAATTAATTATAGAGTTTAAGACAGCGATATTCAACCTGTGGCTCCGAAAGCCTTTTTAAGTGTCCCATTGCTCTGAGAAAGACAGAGCAGTTACAATTTTATTTTTATCTCCTGGAACTAATTTATCTGACAATACTGAATTGAATATTTTGAAGAATATTCCTTCACATATAACGAAATTAGGGGAAATCTCTGAAAAATAATATAACTATTTAATTCTATAGAACTCTAAATTAATGTTGTAAAAGGTGTTTCTTTAAACAGATTATACCGAATTTAATAAAATGGAGATTATCGCCAAGTTCGATGAATTTGGCGATTAAAAAAAATCTTTACATTTCTTCAGCCTGAACTGAACGTCTCGTGTGCTTTTAGGAATGGTTAAAATAAACTGTTTTATAATAAAAGCTAATAGTTGCGTTTGAATTAAAACGATGAAATATTGTAAAAAAGCCTAAAGACTTTTCTTTTCTTCTTTTAAGATAACAAATATTACGCAATAAAGCTCTTTTTTATGTAAGACTTAATGTTATGCGAAATATCGCACCATTTTAATGTACAAAATGTTTCCATTTTATTTACTCCTCTTTCTATTTTTTTTCTCGAACTGAGAACTGCCTTTTTATGAAACATGTTTTTATTTGTACAATGATATTTAGCAGAATGAACATTTTATTAAAGTAAAAGAAGAAAAAAAAATTGCCCAACCGGCAAAAAAAAAAAAAAAAAAAAGAACAAAAAATCCTTTAAATAATCAAAAAAATTAATGCTTATGGAATGAAGCTTCATCTACAAAAAAGTTGCGCCATTAAAATGCATAAGAATAAAATAAAAATCAAACGATTTTTTTCTTCTCATTCTTTATCAAACAATATGCCCACACAATATTACTTTCAAAGCGATCATTTTACTTCTTTTTGTTTAACATAAATAATATTTCTACGAATAAGAATTTTAACTTTGCCAAACATGATAGTTTCCAAAGTTGTATTTTAAGTTACATCAAAAACATTTTCGAATTCTCCAGCAGCATTCAATTAGAATGAATTCAAAAGAAACATAAAAAACGATACATGTTACAAATAAAAAGTTTTAAAAAATGCATTTCTGCGGTGAATATATTTGAAGAAAATAATATATCCTTATAATTTTAATTTCTTTCACCCCACATATGGGTCTCAGAATTTTTTATTTTTTAAAAAAATTTTAAAGTGTTTTACGTTTAAAAATGCTTCTTTTTAAATAATTCTTCCTTGTTTTCTTTGTGTTTTTTTTAAATAAAATTTATTATCAATTACCTGACGATATTTTATATTCAAATATTGTTAGAAGTTACTCAGGTATAAACTTCTAATGACGTTATTGTTTTTGTCTCATTTTATCTAAGATTAAAAAGTTATACTCCAGAATATTTTTAGCAAATTATAAAACATAAAAATTTATAATTCATGTTACAATTTTCAATAAATTTACATTATTATTTTCAGTTTATATGCACCGCATAACGAACTGAATATGCCAACTTGGACAAAAGTATTAATACTTAAACAGAATTCGTAAGAGGGATTTTTATAGATAAATTGAAATAATATCCGAGTTTATTCGAAGAGTTTTTCCAAGATTTTATTAGATTTCATACCCCTGCTTCACGCAACTGCCATTACTTCTCGACACCCTCTCCCTTTTTTCCCAAACTAGCTTTCAACTTCCTGAGAATTGACAGAAACAAAATCTTATTTAAATCGAAACAAGAGAAAGAAAAAAAAAATACTATGTTTACTTCCCTTTTCACAGTACTCCCTTTTC
>BMAV01006337.1:244137-256744 GCA_019973955.1 Trichonephila inaurata madagascariensis
AGGGTTGTTTCAAGGCATAAGCCAACTGGATTCCTCCATAAGATGATGATCCGAATAACTTTAATCGTTAACTGTTATTCCTGAACATATTCCCCAAAAATTATGGAAATATTCTCCGAATTCTGAACTATATTCCAACTGGCAATAGTAGCAAGACTCCACTATTTTGACATGTCTGTGTTTCTTGGACTACCAACATACGCCATCATTTAGTTGAAAAGTGGTAGTCAGTCGAGTCAGTTTGTGAGGATTGTGAATCAAGCACATCTATTTGTTATGGGTTACTGCTTGTAGGAGTATTTGATGACGCATGCTATATACCATTAGCTTCATAAGGTCACATTTGGGGTCTACGTTTTCACAAGGACTCAGGGACTCAAGAGATCTTAAGACGTCACTGGTTATGTACCCAAGATTTGCTGCTTAAGAATGGAGTTAAGAATTTTATCAAAGATAGTTGGGTAAAGTAATGGAGACGTGTTTATGATTCAGGTAACAAATACTGGTAACCCAATGGTTATGGACTGAAAATTTGCTGAGTAAGAATGGAGTTTAGAATTCCATCAAAAACAGTTATGTAAAATGATGGAGAATGCAGTACCTTAAATTAAACTGAGAATTAAAGTCTACACTTAGAGTATTGTGAACGTTTGAGGCACCAGATCAAGTGTTATCCTTGCCACTTCCAGTGGCTTTAAGTCAGAAAGTTCATCGTTAATAGCCTCGTGTTTTTCAAGAGAGACACAATGATTCAAACCAAGAACCCTCTGATCGCCTTGAACCATTTATACATTACTTTGTTAAGGGTTCGCATTCGAACTATACATGTATTACTCAGTTAATACCAACAAGTTTTATTTAACATACTTAAAATGTTAGTGTGAATATTATTTCAGCAACCATTTAATCAATTCGCTCTGTTTGGACATCTCGTTATTTATGCTCATAAGTAAACGGTAAAAAAAATTTGGTTACAGAAATCCCGACTCATTTTAAAAAAGGTCGAGGAAACTCATTAATTAAAGAGACGCGACTCCCCACCGTGCCTCTCTTGATATGTCTCGAATATCCAATTACGTAACGTAGGATCCTCTTTTACAAGTACCCCTGTAGAATTTGACACTAGACCTCACATCCTGATCACCGCAAATGAATAATTACGAAAAAAGTAGATAGGAAACATTCCAGTGCCGCATGTTTCGTAAGCAGAGTTTATATTAAAAATTTTGTAAAAGAGAGTATCTGAGAAGTTTTTTAATTAAAACTGTTTATCTTGAAAATGAAATTCAGCTGTAAAAGAATTGATTTATGTGGCTTTGAAAAGAATGAATATTTAGAAATGATATGCATTCAGTGGCACACACAAGGAAGGGGGTTCCTCGGGTCCGGGACCCCCCCCCCCCACAGTCCTTGATTTTTCTTTCCATTCATTATAATCCTATGTATATTGTGACGTTTGAGATAAATAACGGTAGTGTGATATTGATTAATTTAAACATTTAGTTTGTTTACGTCACAGATATTATTTACAGATAATACATTGAAGTTATTAAACTTGTCAAAAGATTATTAGAGTTCAAATGATGTGGTTTGTGAGAGGAGAGTTCCCTTTCGGCTTCCGCTCACTTCGAAGGCTCAAAGCATCTCTGGTTCTCCCTCTCTGTCTTCGGGAATCAGCGGCTGATCTCTTTAGCTTCAAGTTATATCCTGCTAGTTGGCGGGTAAAAGGGTCCCTCGTGATGTCAAAGCTTGCGGGGTGGTCCAAGACGGCACCACGCAATAATTTTAAAGTGAGGGTGCAAATGCAGGTGTGGTAATCCACAAAGATGCCGATTCACAGCTGGAAGGCGGGAAACGTTAAACTATAGTACTTAAAATTTAATTATTTGTAATTACTAATTATATTTATTAATTCCTTCCTTCCTCACTGGCTCGACAACCCGGGTGGGTCTTGGCCTTCTCAAGAAGCCTTTTCCAGGTCAGCCTTCTTCCTGCTAGTGATCTTTTTCCAGGCCATCAATCCATCTAAGATTTGGCCTGCCCTTTCTTCGCGTGCTAATTGGTTGAGCATTGAAGACTTTTTTTAGTGGTGCGGTCTTATCCATTCAATAACTGTCCATCTTCTCTATTAGTATTTATAGTCCTTTATTTTTGTACAAAGACCGAATATTCAAAAATCCGATTCTCAAGTTCTTTAAACTTTTTCCAAGTCGTTTCCCAGAAGTCATTCCGGATATATTTTCTTCTTGATATTTTTTATTAATTAATTCTAATTATTTATTCAATAATTAATTTTTTACCGTTTTTTTTTTTTTTGTTCTTGAAAATCGACAAAATCAAAGGAAAATGTTGGGCGGCGTATTGGAGCATGATACGAGAACGGAGGGTTTTCGACCCTGGAGCCCCCCGTCCCTTGAAAAATTCCTGTGTTCGTTACTGTACGCATTTATGTTGATACATAGTATTTTGATAGTATTTTGATCAGATTTCAAATAATAGTTGACAAGCAACTTTAAGGAATGTTGATTTTACCCTAACTGGAAATTTTGCAATTTTCAGCAAAGTGTGAATTTAGAAGCGAGAAGAGGGGGGCGAAATGAAAGAAATGAAAATATTTTGTACACAAACTGAACTTTAATATCGAATTGAATTTACATAGGCTAAATATTCTTCCTTAACTCATATCTAAGAATTATAATTATTTTTGAAAGAATAGTAATGGAGGAGAAGAAAACTATCTTCATGGGTAAAAATTCAAATTCCCTGTCGTTAATTTTATTTATATTTGTTTATTTTGTAAAGCACTCTTATATATAAAATGAAAATCAATTGGCAATTTATCACCTAATGTTTTTCAAATCCAATTACATTAAAAATCAAAAATTTAATTCTTCCAACGAATATTGAATTGTGTGTGTGTGAATCCATTACATCCCACTTAGTTAAAGGTGAAAAAAGGATTATATTCAATATTCGGTGATTAAGTGGGGTGCCAGTTTAGGTGTCGACTTCGTCATCTGATTGCGGTACAGATTTCCAAGACGCATTGACTGTCGTTAGTAAATTTTGGGGTTGGGGAGACCAGAACAACAGCAGCTTCGAGTTCGCGACCATGACCACTTGAATTGACCACAAACATATATAATTAATAATATATAAATAAAGGCCCAGTGGCCAAGTGGTAGAGTTTCACGCTACAACACCACAGGTCCGGGTTCTATTCCCGGTCTGGGCAAGGTCGACTCAATCTTTCATCCCTACTGTAGTGGGTCGATAAATGAGTATCAAGCTTGCTTGGAGACTTGTCTCGCTTCAGACTGACCACCTGAGCGGGACATCTGCTCATGCACCTCAGCGCCCAATGGTCATGTATACTGGGATGGCACGTATACAGTAGGCCCTGGCCCTCATGGGCTGTTGTGCCACTGAGTTTGAGTTATATATAATTCTTAATAAGATATAAATAACAAAAATTAGTTATAACACCTAAAATCATTAAACGGGATATCAGGTAGCTTTAGAATTTCCTTGTCACTAGAAATAAAAGGCAAAAAAACCGGATTTGACTAAATGTATGCATTTTATTAGAGTATATTTATATTTTTACGCTTAAATAATGAAACGCCTAACGCTGTATTAGGAAAGTGCTTTTATTATTATTATTTTTTTATATCGGAAATGAAAGAATGCTTTAGTGGATTTGTAATGCTGTTACGATCGGTAAAAAAGCATATATATATATATATATAATTATTATTATTATTATTATAATATTGAGAAAAATTTTTCTTAGAAAAATTCCGATCTCTTGGGAACGTTACAAAAGTCCAGCATTAATAAAATTCATAAGTATTTGTAAAGAAGAAAAAAAATTATTTTGCAACTAATGGTAACTAAGAACTTCTAAGCATTTTATTGACAATGGTCATTTTCATCTATCGATTTTTTTTTTTTTTTTTTTGTTACTATCAGACTAAATAATTCCAATAAGCAATGATCATTTATTTCTTGAAAATATTTTCAAATTTCATTTCTCGTAAATTTATTGGTTATCAATTTAAAAAACAAATTCCACGAAAACAGTAAAGCATGAAAGATATTTTTTGCATTACTGGTGATTCACCCAAGACTACTATATTTACGTACATACTTAAATAAAACAAAAACTAAATAATATTTACGATCCAATATTTCCCCAATCAATTTTAATTCCTTTCTAAAATCGCTTCATTACGTTTATGCACAAACATAGATTTAAATATTTTAATATTCTTACACACAAAGGGGGAAGTATCAAAATAACCTTCCTTCCTCCATAACTTAGCAAAAGCGTTATATCAAAACCGCGGGTGTTCCTCGAATGGGTCATCATTCGATCCGCAAGGATGTGAACTCCATCAACCAATATACATAAAAAAACACGTAATTTCCTCTCTCCATATTAAGGCAAGAAATGCCAAATCATCTTTTGATTAGGTCATTATAAAGCAACGGTCCAATTCACACCGCGGGTATGCATTGGTGGGCCTTTTCTCTTTGACGCAACCCGGAAACTTAAGATTTCGCTACCTTTTTGCGTATCTGAGGATGTTCTTCTAATTGTTTTGTCACTTATGCACACGAGACCTTTAATCAAGTTGGAGACTTTCATTCCGATAAAGTTTTAGCCTTTTGCTTCAAGTTAATTTCGATTTCTAAGTCAATAGTCTTCGAGAAAATTCTGTTAGAGTTGGGATTCTTAACGTTTTTCGTTTCATGCATATTTTTCTGTAAATAAATTGAAGATCACGGACAGATAGATGATTTTAAAATACGGAGCACAGAGTCACCCTACGCTCACGAAATTTTTAATTCTAGGTAAACTATTTGTTTGTTACCACTGACCTTGGCACTAGCCTCCTTGACAGTCTTCATGGGAACTAAAATGTATTTGTCACATGTCTCCCTCTTTTTGGGGAAGTGGTAAGCGTTTAGTTAAAACCTTAAGGTACTTGGGGTGACTGAATTCCCCGAGCGACCACTTTTGTTCCAAAGTATTTTCTATGAACAGGCTACATATTCCCCCTGTGAACGACTTAGGGGTTTTGATAAGGTAACCAGCCTTAAGTGTCCTTTTTGTCCTCCTTTTCTATGTATTAAAACTGATCTGTTAATCTCGATTTTCAGAGATGAACCAAACATGTTTCCCAAATGTCGAAGAATGGTCTGAAACAAATATCACAGGAAATAACAGTTTTCAATGGTATTTTTTGACTTGGTCTCAAATAAAATGGGCAGATATAGAAAATTACGTTGAGTTTTTATCGAAAGAAATGCATGATATTAAAATCGATGACAATTGTCTGTTTGAAGTAGAAAGAAGACTGAATGTATGTATTTAAATTTTTATAAATTAGAACAATGGGAAAATCAGCATGTTGATATTGATAAAAGATGGGTGGAAATATTTAATCATTTTAAAAATGAACATATTCCATACATGAAAATGTAATTATTCTTGTTGAATTTACCTTGTGCTGCTCTGGAACTAATGCAGCAGTTGAAAGAGTCTTTTTCAGTTGGTAATGATTTTTGTGAAGTGACTAGTGAGAAATTCAAATTGAATGTTAATATTTTAGCTACAGTGCTTACCATAAAATTCAGTATGAAGGATATTTTTTGGCCGAACTTTCCAATATGTTAAAAATGATATGTGTTGACAAAAAAAAACAAAAAAATTCATTTAATGGAAAAATACTCGTTTAAAATAGTAATTAAAAAGAATGTAAGCGTATTTTTGTTTGAATTAATAAAACGTTTCGTATATTTAAGTAGTAAATTTTTCGTCCTCCTTTTCATTGTAAATAAAATGGTCACCTTAGTTTTGATTCCTGTGTTGTTCGATTCATTATGGTTTATAAGTGTAAATGAACAGAACATAAAAAAAGAAATGGGCAACCACCATCTCTATTGGATGAAGTTGAAACTGATCAAACAAGGGAAGATCCTGCTGAAATAATGCATATTAATCATGATAGCGAAAGTAAATTTAAGAAAAGCGATGTTCGAGTTGAAAGGAAATTTTTCAAATGCTACCTAAAGAACTCGATCAAAAAAGATAGGAAGCCATAAGTGAGTCTCTAGACGTACATGAAAAGGTTCAACATGCTATTTGTCGATCATCAAAGGAGAATAAAACAACAATAACTTGAACAAAATAGGACAGTTTTGCCTGCAAATGACATTCTTGTAATGTTAGCGAAAAGAATCTGTGATATGTATCCATTATTACAAGTCATGCACATTTGAAACATTTTAGTTCAGTTAGTGGATTTTTTTCTCAAATTATCAAAGAAAAACTGAAAAATTCTTAAAAGTAGGTAAGTATAATTCCTCTTAAATAAATTATTCACTGGAATTAATATTTTTAGCGTGTACAATAAAAATAATTATAAAAAAAAAAAAAGGATTGGGGTGATTCCGTCACCCCTCGCGACCACTAACGTTAGTATCGAGTGCGTACTTGCTCCTGGGATAAGGTTTTTGGGCCTCTAACACACATAGAGTGAGGCAACCACAACAAAAAGAATAAAATTTTATGAAAGATTTCTTTTCGTTAAAAATACGAAAAAAAAATCATTTATTCATACTTCATACGGAGAAATATAGCAATTAATACGTACATTAAGTAAAATACAATTTTTAAAAAATTTTCTTTATTTTTCAACAGAAAGATGTGTGTATATATATAGGAGAAAAGCTGCTCACACATTCTCTCATCACGAGATCTTTGGAACTATTAGACTTTCAACCTGAAACTTGGCAAACATGTTCCTTTTGTTGAGAACAGACCCACTAAGAACGAGTTTCATGGAAATGGACTCCCAATAGGGGTTACGGGGGTGTTTAAGATTTTTTTAAAAATTCCATTTTTGAACTATTACACTTGAAATTTGTCTAGCATGTTTCTTTTGTAGTAGATCCGTTGAAATGAGGTTTGCGGAAACTGAGAGCCGTAAATGATAAATATACTTCCATTTTACAAATTTCTATTCTTTTTTTTAATCGAGAGGTGGAAGCTATAAAAATGTTTCTCAATAATATCGAAAGTTTAATTCTAAGACTTAGAAAAAAAATTAAAAAGAATATATAGTCTTATAATATGACATGAAATACCTAATGAAGAGGGCGGGCAACGTCTATCATATAATATAGCAGACAGGTATGTCCACATTTGTTGCGTTTTATCTTAAAATTAAACCGTTATGTTTAAGAACTTCCATATCAAATGTAGGTTTCTCGGTATATTTTATTAGTGCTCAAAAATAAGTTGTTTTGTTGATTAAAATAAGATAGTTTGGATCAGGGCCCTATTAATTCTCTGAAATATCTGAGGGAAATATATTCAGGACATAAATGGTCATATATATCATAGAGGTCTTCTTAGACGGACTTCACCTATCAAGCATGACTTATCTCAGAATATACAAACAACAGTAATATAAGTTTTTTAAAAAAAATAATATGAGAACATATGTAGTTTATTCTTAGTACTTTAAATAATGATAGTAATATATTGTGGGGTAAAATCCAAATGAATGGGAAATTAATCTCTTTTGCTCCCTCTTAAAATTTTAGTAAAACACACATTTTTGATAGGAATGTTTACGCACAGAAATTGAGACTTTGAATCATAAAAATATTCGAAATAAAAATTCGTAAGACAAAAATATGAATGCCGAAATAAATAGAGTCATTGATATTTGTAAATGCTTTTAAAAATGTTTTCAAAAAGATCGTATACCAGAATATTTCAATATTTCTCTCATTCCAAGCTTACAACCGAACCAATAACAAAATGAAGTTTTATTACCAGATGCATATTTTCAAAATTGTACAAAAAGTATTATTTGTTGTTAAATTATCTGTTTTGCAGACGATATTTTTACATATACATTATCGGCCTAATAATATTTTTGAAAGGCAGGCGATTTTTATAAAAAAAAAAATATCTTAAGAATCAAAATACTATCACAAAAATAGCTAGCTTTATATATGCATATATACAGATTAACAATTTAAGAGAATCGTAGGAATCTGCATACAGCTTTGCAAAATAAACGAAAATTAATGCTTGATAATAAAAACATTAAAAAAAATTTTTTAAATATAAAAACTACAGTTGTCTGCGTTTAAAATTATGTTGTTTATGAAATGTCACATTGTGTGCATTTGAAAAAAAATTCATTATTCCCCATTACGTTTCAAAGAATTTTGGTTTTTAAATCTCGAACCAAAGCTTACTCACTATCACCAACTTTCATAAACAGCTCAGTGTCATTTAACGTCATGACTCTACATGACCACTCTGGGAAGAGAAAAAAAAAAGATGGCTATCAGAATATATATTCTATAGGCATATGTTTGTTCGCAGCTTTACTTAAAATGTGTGGCCAAACATAGAGTTGTATTTAAGTAAATAATAGGTCTTTTTTGAGTTCCAAACATGATAAATTTTTTCAAATAATTTTATCCACATAGAATGAAATAAAACATTTAGCAATTTTTTCCAGTATCAAGTTACACGTAAAACACAATCTCAATCGTTCTTTGTGATTTTGTGTGTGTGTTATGTCTACCGCGTTTTTAATTTATGGAAACGTCTGTATGTCTTTGCTTAGAAATAATGTATTGCGTAGTGGCGATAAGATGTGCTGATTCATTACAGCATCCCTAGCGAATTTTCATTGATTAGCTTAGAAAAGATGATGATATATACTAAAAATTTTATTTTCTTATTACACGCGCAGCTATTTTGTTTTTCACGAAAAGGAAACAGGATGGAAGGAGGGTATGAAGTTTCAAAAGTTTTTTTTTTTTTAATGAAGATGTTTTTTATGAAGTTTTATCCCATTTCCGGTATTAAAATAGATAACTTTGGCACTTTTTACCGGTTTTTACAAACAATGCTATCAATACAATATTGATACAAGCTAGGTATTCTTATCGAAAACTGGAAAATGTCCCATTCAATATTTTTTTTTATTTGCTAACGAAATTATATTTTTTATTTATTCGACTGATATTAATCGTGCATATTGCCTTGTGCAACAGTTAGTTATTTTTTTAAAATTAGGGCAATAATTTGTTGGAATAAATATTACAGTTTAAATCAATATAGAAACAGTATTTTCATAATTTTATTATTTTGATTTTAAAACAAAATTTTAACCAAAAACTCTTTTTTAAATCTGATATGTATCCTTAAAATTTGGAATACTGACAAAAAGACATAAAAATTTGAAGAATTTGTGAGGGCCTTCTGTCAAAGTTTTCATTAGTATAAGCACCTTTATTTAGAAAATCCACTAGGTTGCAAATTATTTCAATAAAGATATTTTGTATACGTTTTATCATATCAGTACTGATTATTTAAATTTCTATTTCTATTATTAAAACAGATCTAATTTGCATTTCTGTAGGTTCAAATAAAAGCTTAGAATGCAAATGGAATATAAATTCTTGAGTCGAAGTATTCAAAAAGCTTTACAGAAAGAATGACTGAAAAATAAACTTTATGAATAGAAGTTATTATTTCATTGTACAACTATACGTGAATTAAAAACCTCAAATAAATAAATTGCCCAAATTTATTTTTTACGGCAAACCAGACCAAAATGAAAAAAAAAAAATTTAATTTAAAAAAACTAAAAAACACCCTTTTATAGTTATTGGAACTAAGTTGTTACTTAATCTTTTTAGTCACCAAATCTGGAAATGGGTTCTGAAATTAGTCGCCAGATACGGGATGGGATCTGAAAATGGGAAATCGTTAATCCTGATCAGGACAATACAACAAAATTATGAAATTATTGTATTGTCATCTTGGTCATGGAAAAGTGAGCAAAATTTCGAATTAATCTGACCTTTTAAAGTGGGTAAAAATTGATTTCAAAGATTCCGTTACATACAAGTGAAACTTATAAAAGAGTGTTAATTAACAACTTTTTTTATATATAAAAAAGGATGGTATTTGATATTGATCGACTCGGTAACTAGTGGATAAGCCTGATTTTGAGGAATAAAAAAAAATCCAAAAATTTTACTTCCTTTTTTTTTCCCGTACGAGATTTGTTACTCAGGAGACAGAATATCTAGCAAGGAAAAGTTACGGTAAAAAAAATTGAAATCTAATTCTTCCCGAAAATACTAAGTAAAATACAGTACCCCACCCAATAGAAAAAAAATAAACTTTTAACTTCATAATAGATCTACTTCCTCGTTTTTGTTTCACCTTGATTATCCAGTTTTTGCTGACAAGTGGCTGTTTATACACTTGATGTGTGTGTGTGTGTGTTTGACAAGTTAATACTATAAAGAATTCATATAAACCCAAAACAGTATGTGTATATTTCAGTACAGCATGTTTCTCAACCTTTTTTTATTCACGTACCCTTGGTCTTTCATCATTCCCATTACGTATAATTACTAACACACACACATGTATAGAGAAAGGTTCAGTAATAACACCGTAAATACACAGATATTTTTATTCTTACCAGCCATGCAAAAATGGTGAACACATTGATAATTATACCTACTTAATTAATTTTTTTGAAGAAAATATAAAAATAAGTCCTATTTCCTCCGACAGTTAAGAATTTCTTAAAAATAGTATAATAACAAAATTGACAGACGAAGCAATGTTGTTAAGCTTATTAGTATGTGTGACCGCTACAGTACGCCCGTCAAATTTTGTAATACATTTAAAAGCAATTAAAAATTCAAAGTTACAATTGAAAAAAAATAATTTTTTTCCAGTTCTTTATTTTTGTTAGATAATTTAACAGTTATTTCATCATATAAAAATACTCAGGAAACGATGATTCACATATGATAAAAAAAGTATTAGTAACTGTTCTTCACAGGAAATCGTGATGTCATACGAACAAACGATTTAAACAGAACATCATTAATTTGAGAAACAAGACTTATGATGTCACAACTGATTTGGGTTAATATCTTGTAAAATAGTAAAAATAATCTTTTCTCTTATGTTTAATCTCTCTCTCTCTATCAATGTCCTCCATTACATGTTTTTCAATTCCTACTATTAGCTCACAATCTCTATATATTTATTTCTTTATCTTGGTGGAATTTTCAATCGTTAATAAAATACATTTTAAAGCGCTCCATTGAGCTGAAATTTTATATACATGATTATTTTGGATCGCAATACAATAATTTAATTACAATTAATAAAAATTATTGATTAAAACTAATTATTTAAAGAATTACAAATACAGCCACGTTGGCATCATTTTCGGCGACGTGTCAAAACTTAAAAACGTTTTTTTTTCACACATTTTAAAGCATTCAGTTGAACTGAAATTTTACGTACACGATTGTTTGGGATGACATACGATACTTTAATGATAATTCATAAAAATGAATTACCACTTAATGTTGTGATTCTGTCCTATGTATATACATATTTATATTAATTGTAACTATTTAATAAAAAGTAGCTAAAATAAAAATTTTCTTTGTTAATCTAAGTAGGAATTGACTTACATTTTTTTTAAATTACTTGTTTCTGTGCATTTCTCAAGACTATTTCACGTATCCCTGGCGTTACGTGTACCACAGATTGAGAAAATACGCTTTTTATTATTATTAACACCCCTTTATAAGCTTCACTTGTATATGTAACGGAATGAACCCAATTTTTACCCACTTAAAAATCATATTAATTCGAAATTTTGCTCACTTGTTCGGGACCGATGACAATACAATACTTTCATAATTTTGCTCCATTTTCCTGATCAGGATCATCAGGATTAACGAGTTCCCCTTTTCAGATCTCATCCCGCATCTGGCGACTAATTCCAGATCCCATTCCCAGATTGGCGACTAAAAGATTGTTACAACTTAGTCGATTAACTATAAAATGGTGTTTTTTAGTTTTTTCTAACTATAATTTATATTAGTGCCAATTTTAAGTCACGCTCGTGAAACAATTATTAATATCCAAGTGCTATTTTGAACATCGTCGAGGTTAAAATACGAAATCAATTTTACTCTAAAATGTAGTCACAATCAAACAGTCAATGATTTTATCCTTTAGAAAAAAGTACTTCGCTGTGAAATTTCAATTTTCATTTCATTTATACTTTAGAAGAAAAGTAAATTCATGTCCGTTCATTGGAGAAATAATTCAATACAAATATACACTCATGGGGACAAGAAAATTAGCGCACCAAGAAATAATTGCGGGATCGGAACGAAACTTGGCATGAAGGTACATGTAGGGGAGATATGCAAATGATTAGAAATGCAGCGAGATTGCGCATTACTTAAGGCCGGTAGAGGGCGTTTAACGTCGTTCTCTGTGTATACAACAGGTAACCAAAACTTGTTTGAGTGTGCTGAATCGTTTACAAAGAAAGAGCTGTGATAGACATGCCATTACGCCGTTTTCGAAGACAATATGAGTAGTTGTCGCAGTTTGAGATTGGGAAAATCCTCGGCATGATGAAAGCTGGGTGCTCAGCTATGCGAGTAGCTCTTCAATTAGGCCACTCCGATTGTGTTGTGAGGAGGTGTTGGGACCAGTGGATCCGAGAGA
>BMAV01006337.1:261744-286047 GCA_019973955.1 Trichonephila inaurata madagascariensis
GGCCAACATGACGTAATAGAAAAAGAACAATTTAATATAATTTTTAGTAGTTTTTTTTTCCGCTTTGTTTATAAAAAAAATTTATGCTTTAATTTTTGTTCCTCCAATACACCATCGTAGTTCCTCAGAATTTTGACGCATTCTCTGGTTTTTATTTTTCTTGAACACTAAAGACTCTCCATGTATGTGAATATTCGGTTCATGCTACATATAGAGCAAATTTTTTATCCTTTCCATTAAATTACAATAATTTTCCACCTAATTATCCTTAAAACGTTTTATGTCTACTATTTCCTAAGCTAATATGCCGTTATGTACAAATTTTACTTAAAATTTTGAGCTAGTGTTTTTTTAGAAAACTTTAATCAGAAAAATGGAACGTCATAAAAAAAAATTACAAACGATTTTATTTTAATTAGAAAAAATTTGGAAAAACCATATGTTATAAATATTTAAATGTGGAATCTTGTAATAAATAAATTTAAATAAAATTATAGAATATTTTTTCACAACGTAAATTATATTTTTTTTGCATTTCATAGCAATTCATCTCATACTTAAAAAATTTTCGCACTAAACTCTGTTTTTTGATTGAGTAAAATATTCCCATAAACACACACACTAAACGCGGCAAATACTTTTAAATTATTTAAGAAATCTTAATTTTTTTTCTTTGACAAATAACTAACTTCAAAGCTGTAAGTATACCATACAACTATGCTTTTCTAGATTGTTGCCAAATAAGCAAAGAAAACCTTTCTAAATTAATGAAAATAGGAAGCAAAGAACGAAAATTTAGTCTAGTATATAGAATGAGATATTGTTATTTTTCAAATATAATTTCTTGCGTACAAACATAAAATTATTTTACAAATGCTACATAAAAACTACGTAATACTTTATCTTTAGTAATGTAATAATTAAAAGAAACAGGATAAGCTTATTTTTAAAAAGAAAAACAGTTACTACTTCTTTCACTCTCCGTAAGACGAAATATTTCATAAACGATTTTTTTTCCCGACATGTGGGTTTGTAATAAGGTGAGGAAATGGGCCTTGTACCGGAAATGGGGCTGCTGTTGAAAACGGGAATAAATACCGGAAACTTTCCGGGAATAGGTGCCGTTTGACAAATGGAAAATTTCCGCGATGTTCTGTATCTCATTTATACAGCTTAGCAAGAACGTTCTTATTTGGTAGTGGTGAAGGAGGAAAAAATATTAGAAGACCTGAAACAATCAACTTTTTAAAAAAATTATTTCTCTGAAATTAAGCATCGATTTATTTTGTTTCATATATCGTTATACCCATTTATTTTTCAAAATTGAATGTGTAATTATTTCTATCACATGCAAACAAAATTAGTTTTTAGTTTATCGACTTTATATTTGTGTGTTTGAGAGTTAATGAAATGTTACATTTTATCAAACATTACGAGGAAAAACGTATGCGGTAAAATCCTAGTCCTCACGTCTTCGGCGACGGAGAAAATTAAAATGATGCCAAATTGCGCCAACGGCTTATTTTTCTGTGTATTGGACTTATGTTAAATATGACTACAATAATTTGCCAAGTTGGCTATAAATAAAGGTGTGTATTAAAACAGGATCCAACCAAATATGTAAATAATATAACTAATTTCAATACACTAAAATAATTACTTATAAAGAAACTGATTATGTAAACTAGATTAATTATTTTTTTAAAAAAAACAAGCATTGAAATTAAGGTTGCTGTCATTTAATTATATAAATATAATTATATATTTGTTTTAAATTCCGTTTTTTTTGTAAAAATAAACTTACAAATTTAATTTTGAGTATAAATAGACAGAAAATAAATTTTAAGCATTAAAAAATAAATCAAATTGAAAATTGACCAAAAAAAAAAAAAAATCGCGTTTTATTTTGCTATTAATTACTTTTTAAAATAATTTCGGAAATTTTAAATTACCTGAAAATTTGTGTTCGACACTTTACTGAAATTCATTTAAAACGACAATTACTTCCAAAATCAAATCAAAAATTTAAATTTCCCATTTTGTAGCCTATAAAAAATATTTCTTTTAAAAATATTACATAACTCCCAGATTATTTTTTATGCATTCATATATATGTAAAACTTTAAATTTATATTTTCCATTTTCTCTCTCTTCGATAATTGTTTAAATATCTGAATTAGAAAGCTAAGAATTTTAAAAAAGATTCCCTTTGGGGAGAACTCTTTATTATTTATAACTGGAAATAACCAGAAAATATTAATTATTAAAAGATGTAATAATATCTGATATTGAAAGATATTAATTTATTTTTAATTTATTCAAATTTGCATTTGTATGGAAATTAATTATTTGCATTAATTCCTTTCTAATAATAATTGTTACACATAAATATTAATTTCTTGTTGAAACAATGTGTTTCTTTGCCTTTCACTGAATAATTCCCTATATGCATTAATTTGCATATTTAAGCATCATATGTCTTTCTAAGTTAATTATCAGAAAAATTAAATCATGTAATTACGCATATGCAGTCCAAATTATTAATCATTTATACGTTATTTTATTAATTGTTCCGGTTTTATTTCGCATTTCAATGCTTAATATTTAAATATATCATTCTTTGGTTGTTCTATTCAAATAAAGAATTCAAAATAAAAGTTAATTATTCTCATTCTTAATCAATTTACGTAAAAATTGGACTATTATGCGACAAACTCGTCAGATTTCAATTCAAATTAGTTGTTATCGTTTCATTTGGGAATAGGTTCCGGAAGAACAAATTGCATTAATAACAATTGCCTTCGAGAATATAATAACAATTAGATTACAAAATAGATGCTTATACGGATTATTTCTTTTTTAATTTTGTGGTAAATATTCACATGTTTCTCTGTTCCCACAATTTCTTTCTTTTTTTATTTTATCAAAAATGGTAGCATAATCTTTATAGTAATCAAAATTTTATGAATCATTTGTGCATAATTTACGATAATAACGTTAAGTTATTATTTCTTCTTTATCTGGTTAGACTAAAACTAATAAAGCGCATACATAATCTATAACGTATTCATTTAATATTTATATTGCAAAGACATAATTATTTCATTTAACAGGAAGCATGACTCAAAAAATTCTTTCATGTTTTTGCTCGTACTGCTAATTTAAAAGATATCAGTGAATTGCTTTTGCTAAAATGCGTAAGATTTTAGAAGCTAAAAAAGAAAAATATGAAACATTGAAGCTTATAAATAATAGTTTTAAAAAATTTAAAAAATACGCTTTTATAGTCAATCGAACTAAGAAATTACTGATGCATCCTCCCCTTTTCCCCCATAAAAACACTTTTTTGTTTGTTATATTTGTATTAACCTTAAGTATTTTCGCTTTAGGGTTGTAACAATCTTTTAGTCGCCAAATCTGGAAATGAGAAATCGTTAATCCTGATGATCTTGATCAGGACAATGGAACAAATTTATGAAATTATTGCATTGTCATCGGTCCTTGACAAGTGTGCAAAATTTAGAATTAATCTGACCTTTTAAAGTGGGTAAAAAGCGAGTTCAAAGATTCCGTTACATGCAAGTGAAACTTATAAAAGCGTGTTACAAATCAAAAGATTCAATGAAAATTTTCCTTTTTAATGCATGGATTAATTTAGGGTAACTGTAATTTCGAAACATTACACGAAATAAAGATTGCTAAATTATGAGTTATTAAAAAAATCTAATTTACATAACTAAAAAGTACTTTACTACTCAAAATGTGTTACCAAAACTATTCTTTAGGCATATAATCACATCATGTTTCACATCTAGTTATAACGGTTACAAATTCTGCAATAGCAGTAAGTGTTTTTCTGGAGTCCTTGCACTTGGGGCCACTAAACACACCCTAGCATGCTAAATCTGTCGAAGATGGAAGCTCTTACGTTAGCATAATAGGAAGTTTGGAGAGTAGTATGCCAGCTCTGGGGTATCACTGTCGTCACTTGCCCGTGTTTCAAAATTAGAAGGTTGGTTACCAATAGCTTTCTCGTGCAGCTTCGAAATGTGACTTTAATAAGCATTCTATCAACCTGCAATCCTTGGGGGTGTGGCAGACTGGCAGATGAAATACCCTCTATTATAACCATTTTTTTCCCCCTACAACTGCTGTTTTATACTTTCCGACTTCAACCAGTGTTACGTAAGATCACGTGTGTGTAATTTAACTATTGAATGATGATTTTTTTTTACCCTATATACCAGGGGTGGGGAACCTTTTTTACCACTAGAGGCCGCACGTATATTAAGTAATAATAAAGGAGGCTGCATAGGTTGATGTACCCATAAATGCGACTTTTATAAAACTATTATAGTTTTTGAATAGATTTAACAATTTTGTGTATTATATAGAAATATTATTAAAAAAATCAAATCCTTATTTATTTATTTTTTAACATAAAAAGTTACAATATAAAATATTTTTGTATTTTAACTTGTTATAATATTATCATTGATTATTATTTTTCTATAAATTTATTAAATGCATAGATATTGATGTAACTTTCTATATTTAACAGTATATTTATTTATACAAGCATATATATATATATATATATATATACATATATTTGGATCAAACTTCATAAAGTGAAGCCTTAATTGTTCCTCTATATGAGCACATGCGGTAGTGTTGCCATGTTACACCAGGTGGCGTTCTAACATTTGAAATGTACAATTAACTATTCCCACGAGCAGTTATTGAAGCAACACACATACATACATTCATGCCGTTCTTTATTTAATTCCATTGATTTGCAAACTTCTGTAATCCATATAATTAAATTTTAATTCATAGTAATGTTGCTTTTATGAAGGCCACGGGTTCTCCACTTCTGCTATATACATATAAATTTTTTTATTAAAATCTGTCCAGCAGTTCTAGAGATAATAGACGAAATCTAAAAATTCCAAATATTTTGAACACCAGTGTATATGTCGCAGGGAAATGGCGAAATTAGGAATTCCATCAAATACCTAAGGGTGATGATCACTTGTTGGTAGATGTTAAAATAACATCTCTTCAAGGCCATTTCCCTGTGACAGTAAGTGATTTTATCAAATCCCTGAACTGTTTCATTGAAATGATGAAATGAACTAGTCGAGATTTGCATTGGCAAAATGCTATACGGTGGGGGGGGGGGCACCCCGGGGGCGGGGATCAAGTCCTTGTACTTCCTAACCATACAGGTAGTACTATCGATCCCCTAAATATCAAATCCATATCTTTAAAAAAAATGGCACCGCAGGATTGACATAGGGATTGATATTTTAGTTCATAAGCAACCCAGAGGACAGATGTTATACATCAAAAAATACCAGCCTAATTCTCTAATTATTTGTTAATTAGTTTCGAATAAATATAATTTGTATTTCATTGATCATTGTTGTATTACTTACTTCTACGTTTAATAATACACCATATTTGTGAAATAAACACTTTGAAACTCTTGACAATATTATTTAATCATTTCAGTGAAACATCTCAGGGATTCGTTCAAATCCCTTACTTTTATCAGGGAAATCACCTTAAAGAGACGTTATTTTAAGATCTACCGTCAAGTGATCATCTCCCTTAGGGATTTGATGAGTGAGTGAGTGAGTGAATATTAACGTCGCACTATTCAGCTACGCGAGGGCTTTTGGCGACGGACCACGTCATTTTGAACCATGGTCAAATGACGTGAACGACATCTGAGCTGGCACCCCCTCTCCTAACTACTACACCGCATCAACGGGAGGATGTTTCAGCTCTCGACAGATTTAACGTGCATCGCTGCAGTACACGGCGGGTCTTAAGTGGTACTGGGCTCAAACTCATGACATGCTTGCCATGATCCGATACCTTGACCACTGGACTACCGCAGCTCCAGGGATTTGATGAGAGAGATTCCTTATTTCATAATTTTCCTGCTACATATATATTAAATAGGGATAGGTGGATAGCAGTACGCCCTTTATTTAGTGTTCAGATCAAATCATAACTCAAGAAAATTCTAAACAAACATATTCATGTATATTTATTCCGCAAAAAAACAAACAAACAAACAAAAAAAACTGCACTATCATAATGCACTCATTGAACCTCGGAGAGGAACATAAAACAGATGTTCGTCGAATTGCAGTTCATTTTTTTTTTTTTATTTCTCTTCTTACGGATGAGAAATCAAGTGCATTATACGATTATCAATTCGCAAATGTGACCCTTCCTCTGTATGAAAATGATATCAGTTCTGAAGATATTTCATCTCGCGCAAACATCATTACTCTTGGACCGTTTCGATAATGCATTTTACACCGTGCAGTTCACATGCAAACCGAGTTGATTGCCCGTGAGCTGGTTCGATTGTGAGGCACACAAAATCATGGTTATTGAAAAAAGAAATCTTTGAAAAATATCGCCCCGTGGGGAGAGGGTTCAGAGCATAGAATCAAATCTGATAATTTGGTATATGGAAAAAGGTGAGAAAATTAGGTGTCTGGGTTCATTAAGCGGAATACACTACCTCATTTTCGGATATTAAGCCTGTTTCCGCCATATGTAAGACAGCGTAAACTTAACGCGGAGCTCATTTTCAAACAGAAAAAAATGCCTCAATTTTTTTATAAAAATGAGTGACATTGTAACTCATGCATTTGTTTATAATATAGTGTTTTTAAAATTTTAAAATATTTCATAAATTATCCGACTTTCCTTTTAACATGTGAAGGGATAGCTCATTTAGCACTACGATATAAGAGAAAAAATGCGAAACACATTTTATAACAAAAGAAATGTGTCCACTCGGATAAAAACGAGTAGTATGATAAAATAAGTGATTCTCTACAGGATAGTGAAGCCAGAATATAGTATTAATGTTTGAGTACTTTTTTATCTGAAAAAATATTCCGAATTTGGCTCCTATTCTTTAACATTAGCCGAAGACAGCCATAAAGACACGATTCTTAAAAAAAGTTTTAAAATATTCATCCGCGTTCAGGTTCACTCGACGTATAGTCATAAAAATAACAAAAAGTCCGTAATAACTTCTGCTGTTTCTCTTTGTACAAATTTTGCACAGGTGTCGATAGCTTATGAATTATTTTAAATGCGAAATTACGATTTATCAAAACAAAGCGACTTCTTTATTCGAACGAACAACTACATACACAGAGAAAAAAAAGTACACGAAAAAGGGGTTGTTCCATTTTTCCCCTGCAAAAGAGGAGCGGTCACAAGGGTGCAGTGAGAACATAACACTCTTACCAATGTAATTCAAAAATATTTTTAAAATTAGACATTTAATTTGCAAAATATTCAAATTACACTTACGGAATACATTTTACTCAATCTCTTTATGTAAAGGAAAAGATCGACTTACTCATCATGATATCTCCGAAACTTTTAGATCTACAGACTTGAAATGCGGCAGACATAATTATTTTGTTCAGTAGAAATCCGCTAAAAACGAGTTTTGCGGGGGCAGTTGAGACAAAAACTCCCGATTGGGAACCATTAGACCAACAGACTTGAAATTCGGTAAACGCCCTTCTTTTGTTGAGAAATATCCTCTAAGAAGGGGTTTGGGGAAACTGACGGCCCAAGGACGGGGAAACAGGGGGTTTTGGAGTGTAATAGATAAAAAATTCTCGTTTTTGAGGTTTGGTAAGCATGTTGCTTTTCCTGAGCAAAGATCCGTTAAGAGGTTTTATAGAAATAGAATCTTCAGTGGGTTGGAAAGGGGGGTGGGGAGCTGCGGGACGTTATAGAAACAAAAATTTCGTTTTTAATTATTAGACCCACAGACTTAAAACTTGGCAAGAGAGCGTGTTTTTTTCTTACTTGAGTAGAGATCCACTAAGGTGGGGTTTGGCGGAAATCGACTGCGAAGGGGGTTACAGGGGTCGTCTTTGAAATTTAAGTCATGCCCTTTTTAGTTCAAAAGGCTAGGGCTAAATAAAAGTTTTTCAATACAATAGAAAGCTTAATGCTAGATTTTAGATAAGCAACTTTAAAAAATAATGTTTAGTAACACATCAGGAAATACCCACCAAAGCGGATGGGTAACAGATAATATATTAATAAAGTTGATTTAAACAATCCTATTGAATGCTTTGTTTGAGATGAGCTTCAGATTGCGAAACATATGAAATATACTGAAATGAAAATAATTTTACACGTTTTCATTTTGTTACAAGAAAAGACTATGTTCAAAGTATTAAAAAGCACCATTCCCAGTAAAAGTAATGGGCTGAATTCATGACAGGTAATAACAGTTATCACGTGTCCAAAACTAACATTAGACTCTTGTAAAATTAAGAAAAAGTTTGAAATTTGATGATTGGGTAAGGATGTTCAAGCATTAAAATTCTTCATAAAGTTTTTAAAAATTAAAGAAAATACTTGTATTATGCGTGTACTTTTAAATCAAATGCTTTTTGTATACCCATGTGCGTTATTGTTGGCAAGTAAGTTCTTTTTAAAAGAAAGTTTCTGAAAAAAAAGTTGGCAACAGCTAAGCGTATGAACTGATTGGCTGGAAACGTGATAGAATTTATCATGCGACTATAACGTCACAAGAATTTAGGAATTGATTGACTGAAAATACAATTGTAGTTATGTGACTGTGATGTCACAAGAATTTAGCCCATTCTTAATTCAATTTTTTAACCCAAAATATATTGCAGTTTAAAAAAAAAATCTCTTAAGTGAGTCAAAATACGGTGGAAATATTTTTTCGATACCGTAAGCCGATTCCGAAAACGTTGCAAAGTATTCTAGTTGGAGATAATTCCTTGTTAAAGAACAGGAACATCCGGAAGAAATTAATTATATTTTATTGTCTCAGACACGCATCCTTGTAAAATCGTTTGGTGTTCCAATTTGTCATTATTCTTCCCGAACATATTTTCTCATAATTCTGAAACATATTATTTTTTGTACCTTAATTACGGGTATTATGGAGTGTGTCTAGGTGGTTTTTTTCCCCTTTGTTATAGGTCACGCACATTTTTACTGCATCGTAGCGTGTCAGGGCATAAACCGTTGCTGTGTTAATATGTCATCGTGTATTTCATGCGAATAGCAACGTCATCTATTATGAAATTAAACGATACTTGGTTTGAAGGTGAAAGAAAATTTAATAAATGAACATTCGTGCTCATTTTTTTTTTTTTACAAACTTTAGCTTAAAGTTAGTGAAACTTTATCACACAAGTTTCGAAATTAATTATTTTACTTTCAGAAAAATATAAACATCTTGAATTCGCGAGATTAGTATTCGTATAAAGAAGTTTGTTAAACGTTGTGTATAAGTATTACTTATATTACTCTTTGGTTTTGTGAATTTAAGTTTTTCAAAAAGGATTTCTTTTTCTTTCAGAGACGAAACGCGTGGAAATTTTCCTGGGTTTTCTCTTTTTTTAGAATTTCAGTATATGTAGCATCACTTAACTTCATTTTTAAATCATTACTAAGTCTAATTTTTTTTTAAGTATTTGAAATTGGTATATTTTCCCTACTATATATTAGGCATGCTCAAATGAAAGTGATTCGAAGCTTCGCAAGCGAACAGTTTTCAATGTACTTTCGTGAAACAAACGTCTATAGTGAAGGTGTATGTACCACGCATTCGCGTGCGCAAACAGATTTATGATACCTGCATTCGTAAGGACGCGACATTCATTTAAAAATGGCTGGTATAGATGCAATTGCGTCCAAAACGGATCATCAAGCTGTAATAAAATTCTTAAGGCTGTCTTCGGTTAATGTTAAAGAATAGGACCCGAATTTGGAACATTTTTTTCAGATATAAAAGAAATGAAACATTAATATGATACTCTGGCTTCACTATCCTTTAGAGAGCAGCATTTATTTTTATCATACTTCCCACTTTTAACCAAGTTGATTCATTTTTTCTGGTATAAAATGTGTTTCGCACTTTATCTCCTATACCGAAATGTTAAATGGGCTATGTCTTCACGTATTATAACAAAAAAGGAAGTATTCATGGAATATTTTGGCATTTTTTAAAACACTATATTGTTAACAGAGGTATGAGTTATAATATTGCAAATTTCCATAGAAATTGAGGCATTTTTTTTTCTGTCTGAAAATGGGCTTCGCGTTTACAGTTCAAGTTCTCGTACTTTTACTGAAGACAGCCTTAACACTGGAAAGGTTAAGCCGGATTGGACCCGAGTTTACAACATTTGTTGCGCTGCAGGGATGGCGGGGATGACTTTGTGACTTTGTGCAGCACATAGTGGCAGAGGATGAAACCTGGTGTCCCCACTTCCAGCTGGAAGTCCTTCAACCTGCAATGGAAAAATTCTGACTCACATAAGCCCTAAAAATTTCAAAGCTTGGCAGTCAGACGGAAAGGTGATGTTGACGGCCTAATGGGTCAACGACAGCGCGTAGGGCAAGCTCTTGCCTGCAGGATCCTCTAGTCTTGAGGAGGGCCCATCAAGTCTCAGGCGTACGAAGGGGCTCTTTCGAAACCAGCGCTCTCGAAAGAAGGCTTCTAACGTTGCCGTTCGAAGCATGGGGCACCGAGATAATCCTCACCATCTCCAGGTAGGCTTCCGGCTTAGAGGTGAGGCTGCAGATCTGAACTGATTCCATGATCAACCACTATTGTTTTTCGGGGACGGAACTCGTAACCTTTCTAAACAATGAGACGCCTTCCTAAACACCATGGGTGATTCCTTTTAACAAACTTTGTATGCATTTCACTCATTAAATGCTGTTTCTACCTCTGTATCTGCCTCATTTCTGTCCCTGAGAATCTCATGGATACACACCTCGAATCACTTTCATTTGAACACCCCTTATATTTCTGGAGTGTCTGCTATTTTCAATAATGAACAACACATCACTGCTCTTTCACAATACAAGGTTATCATGTCAAACAGGATTAGTTAAGGGAAATGCGCGTGAGAACTGTTTACAAAATTAACTAATATGGAGGAAACACATACGAATCCTTTTTGGTGTGAGTGAGCGATTTTTAGTTTATTAACGTCGCACTATAAAGCAGCACGAGAGCTTATTGGCGACAGACTTCGTAATTTTGATCCTCGGTCATGTGATGATAAAGACACCCAAGCTATCATTCTTCTCTCAGAGCTATCACAACACGTAAACGGGTAGTTTTGGGGGTGACCCCTTTCCAACAAGAATCAATTTACATCTGAATGTTAAATTCATGTTTGTCCGATTTGAAAGCCCATGCTGAGTTGTAACGGCTCATTCACACAAAGGTTGTAAGCACAGGGAGCGGCGAAGATACAGCCTATCAGAGGCCCTCGCGTGAAGGTGCTGAGACTTCTGATAGGCTACATCTCTGCCACTTGCTATATTGCTGTGAATGAGCCCTCTACATATCCAAACTAGAAAGAAAAACTGGTTTTGTTTGGTTTACTTGGAATGACGCCAGCTTTGTAAAATGTTATTGACTACTCTGTGAATCAATGACTAATACTAGAAGATTGCATGAACTTTATACTGCAATCTCCAAATTTTTACATCCTACGTGAGACGTCTTCTAGAGAGCGAGAATCACGTGCTTTACTTGCTTTACTGGTAGATGATTATATTTTGGAGTGTCAATGTCAATAAAGGACCGTTATAAGGAATTTATATAAGTTCTTTGGTGAAATTAAGTTTTGAATTTGAACAATGGAGGAAACGGAATTGTTTCCAACCAACAAAACCAACATGATATCCAAGGACGTCTTAAGGCATGAGTCAACTGGATCCAGGGCTTCCGCCGCAATGGGGGCCTTCGTCTCGTTCTGGATTCAGTCTTAATAAGATCCTAATTCGAATAATTTTAACGGACAAATGTTATTTCCGGTTTTATTCTCCGAAAAACTGTGGGAATTTCAAACGATATGTTAACTGGCTACACGTGATGACTGTCGTCTATGTATAGTCGTAGGCAGGGCGGTTTTAATCTCCCCAGCACCCTAGGCACTTCAATAGCTGCATCCCCCCTTTCTCCTTCAGTTCTTACTTTTCCTGTTTTGTTTCGGGAGGGGTTTTCCCTTTTCTAACTCTTTTCCCTTTCTTTGTTTTTGCTGTTTGTCCATGCTAATATCTTTCCATTATACACCACTTATGGACCCACCGTGTTATCGACTGACAGTCGTAAAGAAAGAATAGTTGTATGGTTTGACCACTCTTGTTCATTTCTTACTTTACAGCATCACTGACCACCCACCCTTTTGTAAATTAGTACAATAAATTAATGAAATCGTATGTAAATCCAGTACAGAGTATACAATATTGTATGAACCGTTTTCAACTTGTTAATTATCTTTTTTTTTCATTACTTATCGCTTTATTATCTTTTACTTTTTGATATCCTTATTCTTTGTTGAGTCACTGTCATTGTACTTGTACAAACGGAGATCTTCGAAAAACGAATAATTTTTTGAGAAAGTCATTAATAACTTCATTATAATCAATTTCCATTGCGATATCATTTCGAGTGCATACAACATCAAACTGTTAAACTTTTCATTTTTCATAGTAGATCTCATCACAGTCTTTACTCTTTTAAGGGCACGCTAGGTGGTGGTACGTTCGCTATGTGTGTAATTTAAATTTTTTTTTCTTTTTACACCCTCTAATTTTTTGCGTAAGGTATCACCACGCCATCGAGGTACCTGTGGGTGGGTGGTAGGTCTACCACCATTCTATCATTTCAGTCAAAAGGCGGCAGTCGATCGAGCCGGTTTCTGCGATTGTAAGTCATGCATATTTGTTTGTTTCGGGTTATTGTTTGTACGAGTATTCGAAAATATAAGCCATATACTGTCTACTTTTAAGGGTCACAGGTGGAGCCTATATATGTGTAGGGGCCCAGGGTTTAGTTTTGCGTAGGAGCCCCCAGAGCCCCAAGAAGCCTTAAGACGTCCCTATTGACATCCCTCTTATTGGAGGAGAAAGATGGCTTCATTGGATAAAGGGGGAGGGGGGTTCACGACATATTTGAAGAAATTAAGAAAAGAAAATCCTTGTTCATGCTCATTTCGAGACATTCTTCTCCGTAACCGAATCTCAGAAACGATCCAAAACTGGATGTTCGAAATAAATCGAATTCAGAACGGTCATTAAAGTCGCAATCTCGAAAATGATCGAGAACATCGCGGATTCGAATCGATTTTCTTAAATCGTCGCCCCCGAAAATTATCAGATGTAACATTGTAAGGGAATTCAAAAGGAAGGACGCGTTTTATGACTTTCCGGAGGATTTATAGCGACACGTCGCAACGTCGCCAATCGCTGCAGACAAATTAATCACGACGGAAAAGAGGGACATTCGACCCCATCGATCCATACCTGTTGCTTGACCCATTCCCTGCCTTTTCCTTTGTAACAAATCGTTTGGTGGAGAGCGGGGAGGGTTTTCATCTCGAGTGTCGTCTCAATCGATGAAGGATTTGACTCGAAGTGAAGTGGTTTGTCAAATGTAGAGCTCTGTTTACTTTTCCCCTTGGCATACAGAAGGCATGCTTAACCATTTTCCCCTATTATCTTACGGATTTAATAATTCACGGATGAAATATTAAGATGGATTAAAAAATAAAGTCTTACTTAAAGCACGAGGCATGCTTCAGTGAAAACTAAGCTTGAGAAGTGAGAAGAGATCTTCTGTCAAGTTGTATTTGCGTATGAAATATGCTTTGCTTTTCAACTAAAGTTTTTTTTAAGGCTTTTGAACTGAGTGTTTATTAATGTCCCCCTATAGAGCAATATGAGGGCTATTGGCGACGGACCTCGTAATTCGGAACCATGGACAAGAACCTAAACTGGGACCAAGACGACACCTAAACTGGGCCCTTCTTTCTACACTAATGGGAGGACGTCACGACAGATTAAACGCCCATCAACCCTTCTACTCGGTAGATCTTCAACTCAGCTTGAACTCAGAACATGCCGGACAAGAGCTCGGGACCTCGCGGTGACGAACAAAGTTGCGTCTCGGCGCCTTCGTCTACGTGTTTAAAATATAATCTTTCCCATAAAAGAAATCTGCGTTCGCCACTGACTACTTGGCTACCTTTTGAGTGAGTGAGTGAATATTAACGTCGCACTGTTCAGCTACACGAGGGCTTTTGGCGACGGACCACGTAATTTTTAACCATGGTCAAGTGACGCGGATGACATCTGAGCTGACACCCCTCTCTCCTAACTACCACACCACACCAACGGGAGGACGTTTGAGCTCTCGACAGATTTAACGTGCATCTCTCCCCTACAAGGCGAGTCTTTAGCGGTACTAGGCTCGAACTCGTGACAAGGCCAGCCACTATCCGATACCTCGAGCACTCGGCTACCTTTTGAAGGGCTGATTAATCATTTAATGTATAAAAGATAAATATTCCAGATTTGCAAGGCGTTAAGTACAGCTATCCCCCGGTTTATTTTGCAATTTTCTAAATCTTAGAAGTTTTGAGACCTTGGGCCCCTATTCAAAAGTAGGCCCTACCTGAGATCCTTAAAAGTACACAGAATGTAGCATGCATTGTCAAATACTCTTTCAAACAATAATCTGAAACAATTACATGCGCACGACACGCGATCTCAAAAACCTAGGCACAAACCGGCTCGACCGATGGTCGCATTTCGACTATATGAGTTGAACGATTGTTTATGGTAATACGCCTAGACATAGACAACGGTCATCACGCAATAATACAGTCTTACAACTTTTGCTACTTGACATGCAGTTTGATATTTCCTGTTTTTCAGAGAATATGTACGGGACTAATATTTGACCATTAAAATTATCCCGATCGTGATCTTATTGAGACAGAGGCCCTCAACGAGGCCCGGGCCCAGTTAGATCACGCCTTAAGACGTCTCTGCTGACAACCATACTACTGCGGACTCTATCCATTTTTTTTTAATTACGATGAAAAGTTTAGAAAGTGTTCATATTTTTAGGAATCCTAAGCGTTGAATCATTCGAGGTATTAAAACGAATGGAGCCAAATGTAATGTAAATCAACGCAGATTCCACATCAAATAGTTTCCTCCAAGCTTATCTGAGTTGAGTTGAGTTACAGGGATGTTATTTTGTTTGGGGGGAAGGTATACTGTATCAATGAGCTTTTTTTTTATAGAAATCTAAAGCAAATTACTTTTACCGTTACTGATAATATATGACTCCCACGTCATTTTTTCTTTTTCTAAGTATTTTAATTGATGCCCTATTTACATCTGAATGACAATGTTGCTCATAGTAACCAATGACGTCATAAGATTTCTTGAGGCCCTGGGTCCTTATATAAAGTGGGTCCCACCAGCAACCCTTTTCGGTAGACAGTGTATACAAGATATGGGGAAAAAAAAACGAGACTGTATAGCTTGAAAAAAGAAAGGAGTTGGCAATAACTATTTTGGTGACGTTATCCCACACACAACCTCTTCTATCCATAAGACCAGTTTCGCCTTAATCGATCACGTCAGTTAGGAGTACTGCTTCATTGAGTGAACGCGTGCAACAGTATTCAGCCGAAAAAATGTCGAATCAACATCAAGCGTCTTGTGAAACTTCAGAAATCAGCTACGAAAACATTTCAAATATTAACTGAGGCTTATGGAAATGAAACTTTGTCTTGTGCACATGTGTTTGAATGATATAAGAGGTTTTCAGGGAGAAGGGTCAGTGTGGAAGATGATGGACCTGTTGAGCACCCAAGGTCAGCGATTACAGACCAAAACATAGCCAAAATTCGTGATATGAGAGGGATATCACTTACATCAGTGGTCAGACTTTTAATCAATACTACTACATTGCAGTACTGAAAAAGACTGTGAAAAAGTAAGGGGGGCGGTGAGCCAGAATTGGGGAGAGATAGATGGCTGTAGCATCAAGACAATACATCTGCTCACATGGCTTTATCTGTCAAGCAGTTTCTGACCAGCAAAAACATTATAGTGTGATGGGTCATCCTCCTTATACACCTGATTTGCCCCCCATGCGAATTTTTTTTTAATTTCCTACAGTTAAATCTTGTTGAAAAGGAACCCATTTTACCTCAGTTGAAAATGTTCAAGCAAAAACGGAAAACCTCGTACCAGAACTGTTATCAGCAATGACAGCACCGAATGCAGAAGTTTGTGAATGCCGAAGGGAACTACTTTAAAGGTGGTACAGTTACGAGGACCTGATTTTGTAAGTACAATGATTTATTGGACCAGTCTTGTTTGTGTGTGTCACACCTCATAGCATATGTTGACAAATTCTCCATCAAATGGTAACCCGTAACGAATAAATGAGCTTGACTCACAATCTCACAAACTTACTCCACTGACTTCTGCTTTGCGACTAAATGAGTAATGATAATGTGTAGTGGAAGGGCTAGACACGGGCATGGCATAACAATACAGTCTTTCCACTATAACCAGTTGGCATTTTGTTCGAAATTCCAAGTTTTTCGGAGAATAACATTTGACTGTTAAAGCTATTCAGATCATTAATGTATTGAGTCCGAATAGCGAAAAATACGATCCTTTCCCCCACCCCACCCACACACCGAGGCCCAGTTGGTCCATACCTTGAAACTTCCATGATAGTAGTAATTATATTAAAATATTTCCACCTGTATTCATTTTGAATTTCTGTTTTCAATAATGATAGTTTCTTGATAACAGCTTGGCTTCCATTTAATGTCTATTTTAATAACTGGTCTATACGAGTTTCCAAGACTTGAAATTTTTTAAAATTATTGTCGAAGATGGAGGAAAATATATAAACAAACAGAACACCCTTATTTTTCATCCTTCTCTCGGAACGATTTTGTTGCACTCAAATTAATTAAAAATGGTCTAAATTAAAAGAAAATATAAGCAGAAATTCTGTAGAATTTAACATCATACTCATAAACTCAAAATGGCGGGTAGTCTGCGAATTATCGAATTTTTTTTTTAAATCAGATTTTAGCAACAACAAAAAATAAATAACTATGTAACCAAGATAATAAACGATCTTGGTATCTGCTTTGGCAGAGATTAGTACGTTTTGATTTTGATGTGTATATTTTTCAAAAAAATTTCCTGGTTTGCTGTCGCACACAAATTTTTCTTATTTCTATTAAGAATATATGTTTTACATGCGATAATTAAAAATGACATTCCAATCGTTAAATCGCTGTTGTTGTTGTTTATGCCACCTGATCAACAGTAACATCAGACCAAGGCCCACGAAATTCATCGTGGCAAGGGGCTAGTTGTACGCCTGTCGTTAGCCGTAGCTATTGAACACCACACAAGTGACAGTATAATTTGTCTCGGTTCCACCCCAATTTTAAGGGAGAACACCCTGGGAGTTGCCAGGGCCTCCCACCTCTCTTGCCCTTCCACCAACCTCACGAGAGGACTTGCGGCTCAACGGCTATTTAGAGTACCCCCTGCCGTGAGAGCACAGTACATTTACATGCATCCATACCTTCTCCGGGATTCGAACTCAGGCCCTACGGCAACGCAGTCAGCGTCACTAACCACCATATTGGATGGGTAAAATTGTAATTGAGTATGACATATGTATAAAGTTTATTATAAATATTGATAAATAAAATTTCCGATAAGAATCCCGCATTCCCACAAAGACTTCTCAAGTAGAATTAAAAAAAAAAAATCTTTTCCCCTCTTTTTATATTTTAGAAGATCAGAAATGGCTTAAAATAGTTTTTTTCACGCGCTTCACTGTTCTAAAACATTCAAGAATCTGTAAATCGATGATGAATCCAATGACCAACGAACTACAAAATTTTGAGATGAAAAAAAGCTCTTACAAGAATTTAAAAATTATTTAAAGTTAATACATCCCATAACACCGGTTGTTGTTAAACTTTGGATGGCCCCTTCCCCTTTTATGTATCAGCGTGACATCGCGGATTCCCAGGATTTTAAATATCTCACCCCAACTTAATATTCTCCATCAAAATACATGTTCTATAGTAGAGTTTTTTCAACGGGGACAATTTAGTGATGTAGACTAGTATGGTGCATCTTTAAATTTCTCCGCGCACTTAACACAAAAAATAAGTGTTGGCCTTTGTATCAGAATTGTTTTTCGTTTTATAAACAGTATTTTTGCATACTTTTTGGAACATTATTTATTCTACTACTTCATATTAGAAATCCCATTAACACAACGAACGTGCTGTCACTTTTTTCCTACAGAAAATTCCTTTCTATCTATCATCGTTTAATATTATTTAAGCCCTCTGATCTCTAACAATGAAATTTAACTTTGGCATTGGGCCATAATTTGCAGCTGAATCCAGTGCTGAAAATTCCGAAATCTTTAAATTCTTGGGCTTAACTATTTCACAAACGTTTTGTTTACTCTAGAAAATTGTTCTTATGCCATTCTTTTTTATCAGACGATTTTGTTTCTTTAAAAGAAGAATGTATGAAAAATAAATTTCGTTTTATAGGTATAATATTGCAATGTAAATATTTTATTTATAAGAAATATTAATGGTTTCTTCCTTATTCGACTGTTAATACGTACATATGAATAAATAAGAATTGATATATTTTAAAAATAGCAAATTCTTGATTTTTCCAATTCTTATAACGAAAAGTTAAAAAAAAAGGATGAACTGAATTCAAATTCTTGTAATGGAAAGTTCAAAAAAAAAAAAATAATAAATAAATAAACCGATTTCAAATTACTCAAAAAAATATGTATAAAAAAAGAGAATTTGTCAATTTTATCGTAATTATAGTTAATAAATTGCTTTTATTTTACTTGATAACCAAAAAAAAAAAATGAAATTTTCATGACGAAATGAAATAAAACGAAAAAAGTTTGTTTCATACAAACATCCATTTATGAAATGGTCATCAGAAAATAAACAATCATCAGAGCTAATTAAGATAATGATTGTCACACACACACACACACATAAAATGTTTTCCCATTTTTAGCGATTGGTAAACAACGTAAACATCGACATTTTTAAGTGTTCAGGTATTGATTCATTATAAAAATATACGGGCTTTTAATATTTTTTAAAGTTTTAATTAGATTTTTATTTATTTTAGTACAATTTACCATACAAGTTAATTTGGTACTTACGTATTATCGCAACCTATTGGCGACATTATATGAAACGAAACACATGATTTCCGATTCAGCGCATACGACACATGCAAAATTGGGGTTGCCAAATTGGCGAGTTATCTGGAACGTTGGCGATTGTTGCGATAATACGCAAGTACCGTTAATTTCTATTCAGACTCTTGTCAAATAAGATAAAGTCTTAGGGAAAAAAAATAAAAATCACAGAAGTAATGGGATTGATTATTTATTAACGTCGATCTCAAAAATAACATTAAGCTATTGGCGACGGAATTCATATTTTTGAACGACAGTCAAATTACGAGGACAATACATATAGCTGGAACCTATCTCTCCAAACTTTAAAATTACGGCAACGTGAGGATATGAGCTTCGACAAATTTAACGTGTATCAGTTTCTTTATACGGCGAATCTTTAGTGGCACCAATAGAAATAATGCCGCAAACGAGTCGCGACCGAATCATTCGATTAACGTGTTCACATATTCCTCTCTTTAGAAGGAAGAGATTTATACCAGCTTCCTATCGATTAAGAGTATGTTTCACCTAACCATGCCTAGAAATTGAGATTCGTCAATTTGTCAATCAAATCTAAGACCACAGAGAGAAT
Source organism: Trichonephila inaurata madagascariensis (assembly GCA_019973955.1). Taxonomy (NCBI): domain Eukaryota; kingdom Metazoa; phylum Arthropoda; class Arachnida; order Araneae; family Nephilidae; genus Trichonephila; species Trichonephila inaurata. Next base: position 281,484 of record BMAV01006337.1, read on the forward strand.
TCACTGACAGCAATGGCTGGTTGTTGTGATTGCAAGCTCATAACCAACGTTGTTGCAATCTAGTCACGGCTTCCAGTCTTGATGCAGTTGAAGATCTGAAGCTTGAGTGTTTATTAACGTCACACAGTAAAGCAGTATGAGAGCTGTTGGCAACGGATTTTAGACAATGGTCAAATAAGGAATACGACACCGAGCTATATTTCCCCTCCTAACTACCACACCACACGAAAAGGAACATTGAACCTCGAAGATTTAACATGCATCAGCCCTTTCTATACGGTTAGTCTTCAGTGGCACTAGGGGACGAACTTATGACATACAGGCCACTAGACTACTGTGAGCTGAAGACATACCTCATACAGGGGCTGAGATACACGTTAAATATGTAGAGGCTCAACGTTCTTGATTTGGCATGGTATGGAAGTGTTAAAGACTTGGGGCCAGCCCTGGTGTCGCCTTCGTTACTTGACCATTGTCTAAAATTATGAGCTACATGTTGTTAATCATCGTCGTAATACTTGTAAGCATGACATCAAATTAGCCGGTCCTGGTAAATATTATGCAATTAATTATAAGTAATGATGATATTTGGTTTATAATAAATTATCGTCTCGTCAAAAATGAAATGATGCCTATCAATAGCGAATTTCATAATCTTGATCCACGATCAAATGTCGAAAGATACTTTTGAGCTGGCCCCTCAGATTCCATATCTATAGCAGACTGTGGTATCGGATGCATTAAACATAGTACATAGTTCCCGCTAAACAGCTCTGTCTGTGGAAGGGGGGTATCCAATAAATTTAACATACACTGGTCTCTCTACACTACGGTCTTTGAAAGGTATCTGATACATTTAAAATGCTACAACCCTGTTATTAGAAAAGACAAAACTGTAGCCCACAATATTTTGATAATGAATTTGTTACTTACAGGATTAAACCTCCAAGCGGTCTGCACGTAAAATTTCGCCATTCCAGAGATGCTTTTTCTGCCTTCAAACAAGATTCCCAAAAGCGGCCGAGCTGCATTCTTAAAAATACGGCTCAGCCGCTTTTGAGAACCCCACCTGAAAGCAAAAAAATGTGTGCGGTGCATTTTTGAAGCATCTCCAGAATGGCAAAATTTTAAGTGCAGACCACTTAGAGGGTTAAAATGCCCGCTAAGTCAAAGAATTTAACAGTTCTGTAAAAGAAGTCTAATTTCGATAACTTATAGCAACTGGAAGAAGGGAAGGGAGATCATAATAGATTTCAATGATTCCGTTAAGGTTTCTATCATTTCTTAATTCCTCGGATCAATGATGTATACAAAATTCTTGGAAGGGAGGGGTTTACATTCTAAAAAACGCAGACGAAAGCACCTAGGTGAAATCTCCATGGTAAAAATTAAAATTGTTAGTCTATGAGGTGTGGGGGGGGGGGGGTATCCCCCAACCCCAGTGACGTGGATCATGTATATATGTGAATCTGTTTCATATGTTTTAATAAAGCCACATAAAAGTCTTATTCATATTTACTCGTACAATAATTAAGATAATAGACGAAAAAAAAAATAAGGGGAATATTCAGAGCCCATACTCACATGTCTGGTACATTAATTAAACCTTACCGTTTACAAAAATAGGTTATTACTCCATCAAATTTTTATACACAAAAAAAGGGTCAGACTATTGGGACCATTTTTCCCTCTAAACTACTTTCTGTATAATTAGTTAAGAGAATGGCATCTAGGCCCCATTTTTTCGATTATGATCCCGTCATCTAATAATAAGAGGATCAAAGACCTCATAAAAGGAACCCATAAAATATTCAATAAGAACGACTATCACACACGTCAAGATGTGCCACCGTCTTTGTTGTCGCGTTACGCAAGAGCAAGGAACCTCTAAATGTCTAAAAATGGCGTTTATTTCGACAGTTCTATTATCAATGGAAAAAAAAGAAAAAGAAATTAAAGAATGTCTGGGCTGTCTGGACGGTTTTGGGAGAAAATAGTATGTGATAAGGTGACAATATTAAGTTTTTTGATGTTTAACAGGTTCTTTGTTAAATGAAAGGTCTGTGATTAAGTACTAGGAATAGTTTGGGAATTCGTTGGCTGAGAACGAGATACGTCGGAAATTATAGAGTAGTCTGCACGCCATCAAGTTTTGAACTGCATATAGTATGTCTAACTTTTGATGCACAAATGATTTCTGGCGATATTTCAAAATAAGTTTATAAAATATATATTATATACATAACTATGACGTAGAAAATTGAATAAATTTATTTTTATACAGATATGTTTCCTTTCAAGCACTAATAGCTTTGAAATCAAAATTTAAGCTTACGTTTTTATTTAGAAGATGCGGAGTAATTTAGTGCCTTTTCTATATTGTATTTTAATATCTTAATTAAAAAACATATCAATAGCCCTCAAGTACAATATCACAAGAATGTATTTCTTTTCAAGATGTAAAATAGCTAATTACTTGTTGTATTGAAGAAAAAAATATTTTTCCGAGTTATTTACCGTAAAATCCTGCGCATAGCGCGCACCTATACTTTCAAAGTGCATTTTTTAATTTTAAGGTATATTCGCCGTATAATGCGCACCCCCTTTTTTACGAACAAACCTGAAATGTGCGTGTGCAATGCTCTTATGTTTTGAAGTCATTTATTTGAGGTATTATCACAAAATTTTGAAGAAAATAGTATATTTCTAGAATTGCAACCCTTTAAATTCATAAAGAATGTCATTTCTTTTAAATAAACAGTATTTTTCGATACATATAGAAGCCTAATTTTTTTTTATGCTCATCTTTTTTTTTTAATTTTAAAAGCTATCATTTTTGAACCCGGCGTATAACGCGCACCTGTAAATTTCTATCGTATTTTTTTGTGTTAAAAGTACCCGTTATACGCCGGATTTTACAGTATATTTAGCCATTTTACTCTTCTAACAAGAACCAAAATACTTGTTTTATTCCATACTCCTTTTTTTTTTCAACAATAAAAATTAGACCAAAAAATTAATTGTAATAGAAAAGACGAAATTCGATATGAATGTTAAACTGCAGAATCCCAAATAAGTAAATTCATGGCGTTCGTAATATTTACACACACATACTGGTGTATGTGTAAACACACTTTCACAAAAGTATTATAAATATGGTGCTAGTTTGAAATGTGTGACGGGTCACACAAGGCGCTAAACGCTGCTTTGAGCGAAAAAGAAATCACGCCAAGCAGCGCTTGTTGTCTCTGGAATGGAATCCGAGATGGCGGCCTAGCGGTATCAAATCGTCACAGGAAGATAATTTTAAGGAATTGCTTAGAAATACAATGAAATATATTTCAAAAATATAGAAAGAGATTGAGAATAACCAAGATCAACCGATAAATAATGAATAACAATACAATATAATAAAAAGTAACACATGTACTAATAATATTATGCAATATATAATAATCTTATAATTTAAGAGTAATTATATATAATATTCATATAGTATGATTTAATAACAATTACTATATATAATAATAATCATATAATTCAATAGTTGTTATAAAAAAAGAACAATCATCGTATTGTAATATTATAAAAATTATACACAAGAAAACTCATACAACGTAAAATTATAAATAAGTAACATATTAATAATTATAAATGAATAACAAAATAATAATTATAAATAAAGAATATAAAAATTATAAATAAATAACATGTAATAATATTTATAAATAAATATAATAAAGAAGCAATTATAAATAACGAATACTATGATAACATATAATAATAATTGTATTTTTATATTATATATTATTAATAAAATATATATATATAGTTACATAATATATATTAAAATTTATAGTAAATATCAATTAAAAAGTACTGAAAACTTGCAATATTACAAAAACTACAAAAATATCAAGGTAACCATAATGTAATGTTATCTCCCATCTTGGCGAACATAAACAACAACTTGGCGCGTGCCCCGTGATATCAAACTAGTTCCAGAAATATATATTTAACATAAAACATAAATTTTTAAAAATAATTTCAGAAAAAAATCGCTAACTTACTGATGAGATCTATGAAATTCTATTTAAATCCTCGCTGTGATTGTCCTCCTTACTGTTCAAAATTGTGATGTGCTACTGATGACGTACTAAAAATGCGATCAATTGAGCATTCTAATTTCCTAGCTGGATTGATTGATTGTTTATTAGCGTCACATTTCGAACCTATACGGTGGCCGCAATAGCCTCTGTGTCATTTCGAGCCCTGGTGCCACTGAAGATCTACCGTGTAGAGGGGATGATGCACGTTAAATCTGTCAAGGCTCAAAGCCCTCACGATGGTGGGTTTGTAGTTTGGAGAATGAGGTACCAGCTCAGGTGATGTAATCACTTGACCTTGGCTCAAAATTACGAGGCTGATCGTCAACAGCCCTCACCTACACATGTTGCTTTATAGTGCGATAATAATAAGCCTATACGAGGACTATTAGTGAAGGCCACAATCAAGGGATAACTAAGGATATATTAACTAGCACTCTACTATCCACAAAACGTCA
>BMAV01006337.1:288936-316137 GCA_019973955.1 Trichonephila inaurata madagascariensis
GGTCTGATCTTTAAGTTGGTTGCTGTATTAAACTCTTCCGATAGCCTTTTTCTGCCAGAAAGGAAGGTGTGTTAAAACAACCAATACGTCTCGAAAGTTTGAACCGTGGTAAAATGACGAGATCGACAACTTAGTAAGCACCCTACTCTCCATATTTTTTTAACTTCGACATATTTAGAGTACATCTGCCTCTCTGCACGATGGTTGCTTAGTGGAATCAGGACACGAACATGTGGTTTAGCTGAAACATCGTTGTCCACGGGCTAAATGTCATAACTACTCGGTACATATGCGTATTTAATGACTGAGTTTCATTTGAATTTGCCACGAAATCTTAAAAACTTTACTTTTGCTTTTGATCTGATTTTTAGACTTCTAAATCGCAGTTTAAATGTTCTGAAAGGTATTACCTTTTTGTAGGATGACCTTAAAACTGTTCAAAATCTGTGCCAAAGTCTTCATAATAATTCAGTTATTCTGGAAAGAATGTAATGGTCGAGATTGCTTATATGAAGAATTCATAATTGTATATTTTTACTTAGATGAATTCTTGTCTATTTTTTCCGAACTCAAAATCTATTAACCACAATCGATACCCTACAAAATTTTAAACTAAGGTCAGATGACAAGGTCTGCACCTGAACCGGCACCACTTTCTCAAGATTCATACCACGCCAGGACTTCGAGCCCGATAGAATTAATGCGCATCAGCCTCTTTGCACGCGAATCTTTAGCAATGTTAGGACCAGGGACGTCTTATAACTTCTTGAGGGCCTGGGACCCAACGTAAAAGTAGACAGTACATAGCATACGTTGTCAAATACTCGTACAAACAATAATCCGAAGCAAATAAATATGCATGAGTTACAAACGCACAGACTGGATCGACCGACTGCCGCCTTTTAACTCAATAAGTAATGATGATGTATGGTGGTAGTCCTAGGTATATACATGGACGACAGTCATCATATGCAGCCAATTGACACATATCGTCCGAAATCCCCAGGTTTTCGGAGAATACAACCAGAAAAAACATTTGACAGTTGAAATTATTCGAATCATTATCTTATGAAGACTGAGTCGAGAACGAGAAGAGGCTGCCATTGTGACCGAGGCTATGTACCCGAACCCAGGTGGTCCATGCCTTAAGACGTCCCTGATTAGGAATAGAACATTTGAGCTAATTAAAACATTAGTTGGCGATGAATTCGATGCCATCACCGTTTGGCTAAAGCAGCTGCAGGCTTGGCTGCAGAAGGAATTGCTATTTATGAATATTGTTGTTTGCTTATCGTACAATTTTGACTGCCTCTTTTTCTGCTAGACTCGCGAGTGTTTAGTAGCATCGTACTATTAAGCTACACGAGGGCTTTTGGCGACGGTCCCCGTAATTTTGAGCCTCTGTGAAGTGAAGAGGAAGACACCTGAGCTGGTGCCCCCTCTTCAACTACCCCACCACCTCCAAAGGGAAGACTGAACCTCGATGGATTTAATACGGTCTTTGGGTTCAAACCCATGACCATAACCACTAGGATACCACGGCCATCCGTTAACCATAAACAATATGCACTGTACCTTTAATTGCGGTCAAATTACGACATCTAACTTTGAGTTGGCAACTCCAATTTTTGCACCCGGAGTGGAGATTTAAAGACTCGCATTTACAAAGAATGTATAATAATTTCTTGGCGTTGCCAACAACTTAGAGTATTGTTCTAAAGTATAGCTTCTCAACCTTTTTTTTTGTACCATGTATCCTTTTGCACGTCACGGGAAGATCATGGATTTTCCCTCTTGCAGCTTCCTTTCTTTAAAATATTTATAATACCTCTATTTCTATAAAAAAGAATATAGTAAAACTACGAAAGTAATTAGTTGGTTATATTAAAATGATTCTTTTAATTATATCTTTTCTCATCTCTCCTAGGGCTGCGGTAGCCCAGTGGTCAAGGTATTGGATCATGGCAGGCATGTCATGAGTTCGAGCCCAGTACCACTAAAGACCCACAGTGTAGGGCAGCGATGCACGTTAAATCTGTCGAGAGCTATAACGTCCTCCCGTTGGTATAGTGTGGTAGTTAGGAGAAGGGGATACCAGCGCAGGTGTCGTCCACGTCACTTGACCATGGTTCAAAATGACGTGGTCCGTCACAAAAGCCCTCATGCAGCTGAACAGTGCGACGTTAATATTCACTCACTCACTATTCTCATCTCTCCTTTTCACGCACAAATATATGTAAGAATATCATTATCTATAAAACTTTATAGAACAATTCGTTTCACTTCCAAAATCTTTGCATAAGAAACTGTGCAAATAAACGTGAACTTGCAGAGACAGATTAAATAATATAGTTGAATAAAACTGCAGTAAACCAAGTTACAAGAAATAGGAGCAAACTTCATAAATATGCTACAATTATTTACACTTTGAACCATCGACAGTTATCCGATATCTCTAACAAACAGAGGCCCATTCATAACATACAGAAATGCCTTTCCTATAATATTTTTCAAGGAAATGAAAATAAAGGAAAACATTCTTTACTGACAACGAAGAGTCATCGAGAAGTGGATGGCAACCCCCCATCATTTTTAAATCATAGTCTTCAAAAAAATACTTACAACCGAACCCATTATTTTTACTTCAAGTTCCGCACATCAGATTCTACAATATCTCAATTTCTAAAGTTCCAGTTTAATAATGGGAAAGGACGAATAAGCAGTATCCTATCAAAAAAAGAGAAAAGTAACTCTAGACAAAAAGAAACCAAACAAAAATCGTTATATTTCTAAGCCAATTTTAGGAAATGAAAAACGTCACGAATGTGGAAAAACCAAACGCCTACTCTTTGCTAAAACAATCAAAATCATTTTTTTTTTTTTGTATCTTTTCTCTTATGAATCATAAATTCCAACTCTTCCAAAAAATAGACATTTATTTGACACTGCTCGTAAAGAAAAGTTTAATTTTCTTTCAAACTCCCATCAAGAGTTTTCTTTCTCTTTTCATTATTTCTCTTCTGGAGATATTTAATAGCGGAGAAACGTGCGATAAAAAGGCTGTTCACGATTTCTGGCGGTTACTCATTTTTGCCGGGGCGTAAAGGGGTTTAGAGGGTTGTCACGCAAATTGCGCCCCTCCATCTTCATTAGAGCTTGCATTCCGAACACGAAGTCTTTCCAATGTTTCCCTTTGCTTCTGAAACGCTGACACTGTAGATTTTATTAAGGAGCAGATAAAACAAACAAACAAAAGAACATGTTAAGAAATACTTTATCCACTATTTCATTCTTCAAAAAAGAAATTAAAAGTTTTTTTATTCGATTTATTTCGATTTAAAACTGACAGAGATTATAGAAAAATTTTACGGGAAACATGCAAACCGACTTTCACACCTGGCGGTGCCATACATTCTGATACAAATATATAAATGGAGTTAAAAAATCTTTTATTAAAATTTAAAACTAAATATTTTATTGCTTTAATTTGAATATAAATTTAACACTACATACACTTTTTACTCAAATTGACCCTCTTTTGACTTCACATGGTCTTCAAGTCCTTTTGGTCTAGCATCTATTGAGGTACACAATGCCTCCATGGAAATTTCCATTGTTGCTTTTTTTCAAGAATGTTTAAGACTGTTCAAATTGGGATGTTGTTTAGGCATATCATCACATCCAATACTGACCACAATTTATAGTAGTTCTTCTTCTTCATAAGCTCAACAGCCTTTTACAGGCTTAGGCTGGCTCGCTGATCCTCCTCGAGTTGACCCTATTAATCACCACGGCCTTCCATCGGTTGATTTCCATAAGTTTTAGGCCCTTTTTAACATCATCTAACTATTGTGTAGGTGGCTGTCCTCCCCGTCTGGTTCCTTCAACTTTTGAAAAAGTTACTTTTTAGGTAGGAAAAGCATATAGTTCTCACAATGTCCGTCCTGCCATATTTCCTGTAAATTTCATGATTGTAAGGAATTCTTCACTCATTGTTCTCTTGAATAGGTCCAAAGATTTTCCTTAAGATTTTTCTTTCAAAAATGAGCAACTTTTCTTCCTCTGCTTTATTGAGGATACAACATTCACTTCCACGCAGAGCAATAGGCCTGATTAAAGTTTTATATATGCTCAACTTGGTTTTTTTGTAGAAATAAACTTAATAGACTTGATTTCTGGGGCCTTGAAAACTTCTATTAGCCAAGTAAATTCTGTTGTTTATTTCAATTTTCAGATCGTTGTTACATGAGATCAGAGCTCCTAAGTAAGTAAACTGTTTTACGGTTTCAACATAGTTACCTATCTTCAAAGCAGAAAAATCCGGGGATTTATAATCGCGACAGCTGGGGAAAACCAATTTTTCTGTTCTAGTTATGAAGTCCGGCTCATTTTCTTTCAAACACTGCTGGGTCGTCTTCGCCATAAGAGCGTTACCTCTGAGTCCTGTTGAAAAGTATAATCTCTTTAATATTTTTACGTGAAGGAGCTTCACACACACTTTTGGTTTCAAGATGGTGTCTTGATAACGTTTATACCTTGGGTTTCCCTCCTTTCTCGCAAAAATGAGTCTTTGAGACGCCTTCATAGTTGACACCTCCACCAAATCATTACGGAAGCCATGCACTCAGTTTTTCTTCTCTTTAGCTTTTTGGGCATTTCTGATGAACATAATCATTCTGGAGATTGAAAGATTCTTCAACGTCAAAAAGTTTCTCGTAGATAAACAGAATTCATCCGTGGCCGTTATAAGTGAGCCTGTATTACAGTGCTTTCGCTTTAAGGTACCTCTGGCGCTCTAACTCTCTTTTGTAAGAAAATAGCCAGTTATTCTTCAATAACCCATAAGTCTTCGTTTACTAGGCGACACATGACGAGATCTGGTGTTCTCAACGTGCGTGGACGACCGCATCTACTACGATCTGCAATGCTTTTGGCTCTCAGAAAATATCTTATCAGTTCAATAAGTGAACAACCTTATGATTTTTAAATATTTAAAAACTTTAAAAATCTATGAAGCTCTCTTTTTTCTTTTTGATGTAACGAAATATCTGCCGCACGTTTCTGTTCAAAGTGTTAAAGCTGATTGATTTTGAACAATATGCGTAGAAAAGAGACACAATTATCTGAAAAATATTGCACGCAACCTCCAACGACGAAATTTCACATCGTTTGCTGCGTTTGAGTTACAACAGACGATCTCAAACTAATGTATAAGTAACTAATCACACAGATTCAAAAGTAAAATCCCCTTCTTACTTGAATTCGATATTCAGGGACATAATTTTTCAGTTTAGAACCACTTAAAACTACCTATTAAATCTAAAAAAAAATTCTTTAAAATCCAGCCCCATTAACGAAGATGAATCCGACGAAAATTCTACTAGATAAATCAATCTTCCACGAACCTCGAACACATCCACAACCGTAAAAAATAATAAATAAATAAAAAGAGCTTCTTGTGCCATTTTTTACATTCCAACGTTGCCTAACGAAGGATGTCTGCAAAGAATACCTGTTAATGATTTTTGTATACCTAATGACTTTCCCTCTAATTAGTGTTTATCCGACATTCGGTCGCGCAACGATATCTCTTTCCTCGCAACGAATGCGTCGTCGAATCGCAATTAATAGCCTCATTTACATAAATTACTCGTTTCAAAAGCACTGATTCCGCAATTAGAATTGGAAACGAGGCGGCGTACACGTGTCTTCTACGCTCGCCAAGAGTGACATTGGCGTAAATCACAGCAGCATTTGAATTTAAATTCATTCCGCGTTCTACTTGATCTATGGCGATTCGGAAGAGTTTTCCTGAGTGAAATTTTGGTCCTCTTGAGTTGAAAATTAAACTGTTTTATCTTTTGCTGGGAGATCTGAATGATGACTCGTTAGTACTGTGATCTTTCGCTCCAAATTAAGTCGTGAATCAGAGATAGTTTATGGGATTGGCGACGAAATTTGGCACTGTAACAAACACTGCAGTTTAACATTAACATACATTTTAAAAGTGAGATGTCAGTGAGTGTTTATTAACGTCGCACTATAAAGTAACACGTGGGGTATTGACGACAGATCTCATAATTTTGAGCCACGGTCACGACATGTGAACTGTCATCCTCATTTCCAAGCTTCCACATCACGCCAATAGAAATACTTCGACCTGCGGCATATTTAACATGCCTCCTCTACACGGCGGGTCTCCTGTGGAATTAGATTTCCAACCCATGATTCGACAACTCCGGCCACAAGTTCACGACTATGACCATTAGGCAGGCTACCGTAGCCACACAAGGGCGGGTGAGAGAGGGAGTGTTTATCAATGTCCACATTGGGAAGCAATACGAGGGCTATTGGCGACGGATCTCATACTTTTGAGCCATGGTCAAGACAATGGCTGGAGGATAATATATTAAAAATTATTGTTTTGCAATAATTTTTGACTGAGCATGATACTACGGACAATATAGCATGTAATTTTAACTGTAAAACGCAAAAGATTTTCTTTTTCTTCAATTTTTTTTTACTATTAACTCACAATCTCCCTATATATATATGTGTGTGTGTGTGTGTGTGTGTTTAAGTGGTGCCGGCCGCTATTTCCAAGCCACTCCAATAACTCATCTACGCATGAGTGCGAGCGTGGGAGCCTGCCATTTGTTAGACGCTCGACGATGCTGAAGAGAGACGACGCCATATTGAGAATGACTAGAAGCCAGACGATATTACCTCGAGTGTGTTAAGACGTTGAAAGACATTTAATGACGAACTAAACTAAACAATTATCTGTGTTGTATATAACATGTAAATAGTAATGTGTGTGAGCGCAATTAAATCTATAATTAATCATAAACGAAGTACCATTCCTGACCAGCCCGCCCACTACATATATATCTTGCTCAAATTTTCAATCGTTAATAAAATACTTTCTATTCATCCATTCAATTTCAAATACATTTTTTTAAACTTGCAGTGGATGACACTTGATGTCACAATACAATTTTTTTCTAATATTAATTCATTAGTCAAACTTAATTAATGAATAAATAGTAACAAACAAAAATAATAGTCCACGACCATATATAAAAAGGAAGTGTGGATGGACTTCTAATCCAAAGGTCGTGGGTTCGAATCCTACCTGGGATGGCCTAATTTCTGTGAGAATGCAATTTAACTAATAAATAAATAGTAACAAGCAAAAAAAAAATAAATAAATAAATTAACCAGCACCATATATAGAAAGGAAAATCGCTTTTTATTTTGCCACTTAATAGTGTGATTCTGTCATATGTATATACATATTTATATTAATTGTAATTATTTAATAAAAAGTAACTGAAATAAAAAAATTTCTTTGTTGACCTAAGTAAGAATTGACTCAAAAAAAAAAAAAAAAATTTTTTTTTTTTTTTACATCATTTGTTTATATGAAGTATTCATAAGTTTTTAGGAACTTTAAAAGGTGCATAGTGAAAAGTCTTTTACGAATTGCTTAGCGAATCTTGGACATTTTCTAAGAAATCAGTAATTTGAATTAATTTTAATTTTCATTGTGTTATAATAAAAATTGCAAAAGTATCCTTTATTGAATAAAATGTAAATTTCTTTTAGATTTTTCAATGAACAGCAGATATTTTCTAAAGTTATGTTTTGTACTGACAAATAATCAACTCCATTCATTTTAACTTAATTTTTTTCTTAGAGCTTTATGAGTCCTTTCCCTGAGATTTCTTGGGTAAAAAAAAATAATTTCACGTTTTCATATATTTTTACTTAGGATAGTGGTTCTAGAATTTGAAAGAACATTCTTATATAAAACTTTAAATAATAATTATTTTACTATGCGATATGATCAATTAAAGTACTCAATTAAACATTCGAAATGACTAGTATTTCGTTGCGAATGAAAATCAGTTCAGGATGGCAAAACATGTGGTATCGATTCAGGTTTTTTTTTTTTTTTTTACTGATTTATATTATTAATATAATTAAGGATACTTACATATTATACTGTCGATCAATTTTGTCAAATGAAAAGATGTCGTGATATGCAGCCAATAATGGAACACTGTTCCTGCACATGCACAAACGCAATAGTCTTGTTCACTCGTACGATGGCAACATTTGGCGACGTTTTTTGATTTGGCGAAACTGATCGATGGTATTCACGGCCTAATACGTATAAAATTAAGTAATCTTAGATAAAAAAAAAACCAGCAGTATAAAAATTCATGTTCATGTAGTATGTGTATTAATTATTGATCTTTTATTGTTTTCAGGACTGAATATGTGTGTTTCATATTTAAAATAATTCTGCATGATTTAATCACCTTTGTATTGTATGTCTCACCTCCATGCATTTCTGTATAATTGCACGGAATATTGATGTGTCACTGTAGCACTTTTTTACACCTTCTTCCCTAAAAAAAATCTTTTCCAGCATGTTCCTGTTCTCGATATTGGTGTCCTTTATCCTGTGCATCGTGTTGTCACCTCTTATTAGTTGGTAAAAGTCCAGTATCCGGTGCGGTGCCAAAATTAATTCGAATCTCGCCAACTTTGGCAAAAAAGAGTTCTGGCCTTTAACCGAATACTAGATTTCGACCTTTTTTAGTTATTATATTGTACATTTATTCCTGTAGAATTGTGATATTTGTTGTGTGTGACTTGATTTGATGTGAAATGCAGAAGTGTTTCTCAAACCTGAACTAGATGTAGAGTTTAATTTTCGCATGATGATTAAACTCTGGCTTTAAATGTGAACACCGACGCGACAGCTTTGCACCTTTTCTTTCTGTATCCCCACGCTTTCCATTTTTTTTCCCTCAAAAGAAGTCAAAATTTTAATAATATAAAATAATGTGTTTCTTTTCTCTTAGATTTTTTTTCAACCAATCAAAAAAAGTAAGTTTTACTCACAGAAATTCTGACGTATTAATTTGCAGTACATATGTAAATGCACTGATAAATTAAATTATAGCTGTTCGATTAGAATATTTTAATTAACACATTTCTCATGATTTGAAAAAAAAACAATAACAATCAACACTACAATACAATCATAATTTTAGCCTGAAAAAATATTATTAAAAATCGTAAAAAGATTTCTCAACCAAAAGCTTTAGATCAAAATATTAATTTTAGATTTTTAATGAAAATATTCAATTCTGTTTCCTGAACCTAACCAATACTTTTGCACATTGATAGTAAAATAGTAATTTGTGTCTTTTAATTTTATACAATTTTTGTATATATAGGCACTAATTTTTTTCAATACACATTCTACACTTTAAAAATTCTTAGAACCCTCGCAGTTTTTTTTAATAAATAAATATTTACAATTTTTAAATATAATTTTACTGAACTTATATTGACAAAAGAGAACACACCATTCTCGCTCAAAATTCATTAAGCGTGATTATTTTTTTAAAAAAAAGTTATGAATTACCAATGAAGTAATATTTGAAAAATATGAAAAATGAAATATGCTAGTGACTTGTTACAATAGCCTTTTTCGTATTTTTATCGCTAAAACCATTCTTTGAAAAACAACCATTTAGGACAATTGCCAACAAGTCTAATAGAATAAATTGAAACAGCAACCGGCTTCCAATTAATCAAATTTAGTACGCGATTCCGGAAATATAATTTGGCAAAGAAGATACCTTGAGTAAAAAACATCGATAGCTTGTGGCACTGAGGAATCAGAATTAACGAGACTGTATTTTGTAATTTAGTTCTTTTATATATATTTTTGAAACATTTTTAAGAAATTCATTACAAATTTGTGAGGTCGTAGGTTGTTGCATTTGAAGACAAATGAATGAAAAAAGAAACAGCATATTTAATTGTTACTTGCTAAAAGTCAAAATATTTGAGTATTAAATTACTAAATAATTTACATTGAATGTCGGCTATATTCATTTTAACGTTATCCCATGCCCTATAAATTGCAATAATTGCTCTGACAGTAATTTAGATACTTACAAAATTCTTATACAAGAATATGACCCTACTGAGGTACCCATATATATAAACAGAGGCATGTAGTAATAAAACTAGGATATGTTTATATTTCTTTTTGGATTGGTATAATCGGCCTCATATTAATGGCTTAAAGATGCAACAATCTTTGTAAACTGAAATTTATTCATTGTGTGTCAAATTTGCTGGCAGTGTTATATAAATCACAAAAGAAAGTCCACGTCAAGTTCCATTGTTAAAAATCTAATTTTATCCCATTCAACACGCATTTTTGTGAAACAGTTCGAAATTATTTGTTTCCCTACCCGAGGATTTTGGAATGCGTTGTTGGCGATCTTTCAACAACAATGTCCAAAACCCCTTCGCGTCACTGCCAGCATTCAAATGAAATTACATTCCTGATAAATTTACTGATAAATTTGCAATCCAAAAATCTTGGCAATGTCACAATTCAATATCACCACCAACAATCCAGTGCCACAAGCTTGGACCGAATGTTACGACGATTCGAGAGACCGCTGCGCGGACTTGAGAAACGCTCCTGCCGTTGTCTTGAGTGCAATCCTGATTGGTGTTGTTGTTGGAACAGACACCCGTGAACTGATCGAGCACCTGCACAACTTCTTGCGTGGCCTGCAGAACCGCAATCAGACGATCCGACCGTCTTCCACGTCTGCCTTCACACCCGTCCCATCCTCTTCCAATTCGGGCTTCCACCAGACGGCGAACTGCGAAGACGACGACGGTTCGTTTTATTTTTAACACATCATTTCCATTTTTCTAGAGTGTTAAGTTAAAACAGCTTTTATTTCTCTGGTAATTCAGTTCAATTACTGTATATAAGCCTGAAGAGCCAATTTAACCTTTATTCTACAGCACCTTTCGAAAAAACAGGAAGATGATGACCTATCTATTAGTTTCTACCATATCGTTTTCCATTGTGTGATAGGGAAAAAATGCTTGCCACTTTGATAATGATATGACAAACGTAACATATAAGTAAGCAGACATCTTAAAAGAAATAGATTATTCACATTGCAATAATATTTTTACAAATTAATATGCTTTTTGAAGCATTTTTAAAAAACTTACGGTACTTTCCCCTGGAGAATGAAAAAGACGAGAAAATGTTTCACATCGTTTGAAATTTTCCAGCTGGTAAGCCGAGCTTAGTATTGGCAGGCAAGCACTGTGATAATTTCAGTTCTAATGGCTACAATTTTTTTTCAATACACGTAGTCAAACTACTTGTTATAGCAAAACTATCGATATTCTCGAATAAAATTGGTAATGAATGCACCAATTCAGTGATTACAAATGAATATCATTGAAAACTTATTATTAATGATAAATTTTTAATAAATTTGCCTCTTGAACCAACAGCTTATAAATAAAACTTTCAAAGAAAAAAGAAAAAACTACAGATGGTGGTACTTGAATATATAAACAATTTTTTTTACTTACTGCTTTCAAAATACAAAAGATTCTTCAAATGATTTTTAAAAGTTTTGATTGTCTCACTGAATGCTAGAAAAAAAATAAGCAAGTGAATATCTAATGGGCTCATGGGACGTCATTAGTCACGTGATAATGACAACCACGTGTTTCTAGCCAATCAGTTCAAAAACTCATGTGACACCATAGTTACACGATAAAAGCAATCATGTGTGTTTCCAGCTAAATAGTTGATGCTCTTTATAGAAACCTTCTCTTAAAAAGTACATATTTGTCCGCAATAATAACGCAAGTAATATACAAAATTCATTTTGTTTGAAAATACATAAATAAAATAAGATTTTTTTAAAAATTTTTGAAGAAATTTTTTTATTACACTTAAACATTTTTACCCAATTATAAAATCTAAAATTTTACAAATAGAACAAAAAGTACAATTAGTTTAACGTCGGACTTGAAATGAATGGGGGACACGTGTTTGTCTTTATCATGTGACGTCATGAATTGAGCCCATTGGCATATATTTTCAGAAATAAACACACATGCCACACAGCAAAGATTCTAATGTAACAACGATGATTAAGTTAGTGTTTTATTGAACTTGAATGATTGCTAAACTTATCTATATTAGAAGATGGCTGATTTGTTTCTTTAAAGCCAAATTACAAATATAAATAAAACACGGGAGACCAGTTCTGTAGCTGGTGATCTGGTTTACCCTGGCTGAAAAAAAAAATGAATAACCAATGTTAATTACTAAAAAGGCAAATAAATATACAAACTCTCATTTTAATTTACTTACGAATTTTACGATAGTAACACGTTTATTTTCTTTAAGATGACAAACTAAACAAAGTTCATCATAAAAAAAATTCAAAAATAGGCACTGTTCTTTTGATAGAAAATTAAAAGCATTTCAGCAAGTACTAAACAAATATGCTTTTTAAATAAATTCCAATAATTTTTTTTGCAAAATTCGCTATCAGCCAAATACAGCGTTTCCTGGCAAAATAATAAACAACAAGATTCTTGGAAAAAATCCTCCATGCTTCCCCTCACAACCAAAACTTCACTTTTTATTATGTGTGGATCAATTGCCCATTGTACAATTTCATGTTTTTTTGCTTATTGTTGTTTTGTATTGTTGTTTGCATACACTCTCACCTTTACACATGCATACCCTCAAGGTATTTGTATTTTTAATACTGCACGTTCTTTTTCACCTTCTCTGAAGTTTGGTGTTGCATGCTGAAGACTTAAAAAAGGGAATGTAAAGTAATGTATTTATTGTGTCTTAGTTTTATTAAGATCCATTGAATATTGACATAAGAGCTTTTATCCTGTAAGATACTCCAATTTTTAAAAACTCCTTTGGGTAAAAGCTGATTAACTGTACTTTTTTAAAAGAAAAATATTCAGTAGCTTAGATATTGTTTGTGTAATGAAGGCAATAATTAATTATTTACTATCATTTAAGAACGTAATTAATGATTCTTCAAAATTGAGATTAAGTGAATTTTTCTAAAATAAACTAAAAACTATTCTTAGGTTTTTGGAGTCTTTGAATCCCTTACTAAGTACTATAGAAGTGTATTTTAAGTTCGAAACTATTTCGGATCAATATACCTCCAGAAATTGAAAGAATTCTCAACCTGTTAGTATATTACCAAGAACAAAGAGCAACTACCAGTTATTCTTTATTTTCTTTAACAATTATCCAGCAAGTTTCTAACAGGACAAGAATAACTAT
Organism: Trichonephila inaurata madagascariensis; assembly: GCA_019973955.1. Classification (NCBI taxonomy): domain Eukaryota; kingdom Metazoa; phylum Arthropoda; class Arachnida; order Araneae; family Nephilidae; genus Trichonephila; species Trichonephila inaurata. Next base: position 302,123 of record BMAV01006337.1, read on the forward strand.
TTGCAAAAGAATGAATCATACTTTAAAAATTACACAATCTTTGAAAAAAATTCTTTTCGAAATTCGAATTCTTAATTTGTGTGTGTGTTGCCATGCTGCTACTACTTAAGTAAAAAACACAATTAAATTCAGGCTTCTGTTTTTATCTTGTAGAGGTTATCAAAATGAATATGTAAATGCATATGTTCAAGTAAGTTTAATACAATTATAGAGAAAATTAACTACAGAAATTTGTCACACACATTACAGTCTTTAGAAAAATCTTTGAATTTTTAAATTTCATTTCCACCTGCAATTATCTTAAAGAATACACTTTTTAAGGACCTTATATCATAGCTATCAGTTAAAATATATCAGTAGTGGTAATATTAACCATAAATTAAAACATTAACTATAACAATACGTCAGGGACCAATAAAATTATTAAAAAATTCATATAAAAGACAAGGCAGAAAATACAAAAAGTTTCGTCATAGTTTGACGAGACTTTCATGAAAGCAGTTTTGTTGCCTCTGTATATATATATAATATAAAAAGGTATTTTATTATAGGGTTGCAGTCACGACAATTAAAAGCTCTCGATATGAATCAAATCGTCGTTTATTTCTGTAATTTTAGCACCAAATTTACTTTGTGCATATTCTCCGCTCCAGTGCCAAGGAACAAAAGAGAGAATTATCCCTTCTCTACATTTAAATACAAGGAAAAGCAAGGGGGGGGGGGAGGCTTTATTCAAAAACTATAATCACGAGTTTAAGTGAAGGGAAATATTAGTTATTTTTAAAAGTTACGCGCGCGCGCGGGATTGTTTTAGGTAAAGTTTCAACCTTTCAGTAAGGCACGTGTAAGCTATTAAGATATTCTTTTCCTAGGAATTGCGAATAAGTCAAAAATTCAAGGGCCCTTTTAATGAGGAATCACAAATAAATCTGTCAAAATACAGGTTTTAATCCTTTAATGCGAAATGAAATGAGAAGCATTTCGAAAAGAGGTATTCGGAATCATGAATCTAGAGAAAAAATATACAAAATTTGAACTTTGAAAATACATAAGTTATTTTATATGTGTGAAACTGAGCCTAAAAATTATGTACCCCTTTCTAAATTCTTATCAAAAGCTTTTAAATTTATTATTAGGAATGATGTTGATCGAATGGAACGAAAAATTAACTAGAACATTGCGCTCGCAATTATACACTTCAACTCCACTTCTTTTTCAAAAAAGAAAAAAAAAAATTTCCGTTTCTTACGTTATTTTTATCATACATTCTTAAATTAATAGAATAAATCAGATTGGAACCAATACGTTAAGGGTCTATTATTTGGAAATAATAGGTTGGGACATTCTTAATTGCGATCACACATTGTGAATGGACGAAATGGCGCCGGTTTGTCTGCTGAACAAAAATCACTTTTATGTAAGGTTTTGATACCCTTTTTGTATCTTTTCAGTTCTTTTTTCTTTTTCTGATTTTTTGGCATTATGCCAACTTTGTCTTCGAAGGAATAAAACCAATAAATTTGGATTAATCTTGTCTGGCAAAGTGTTAAAAGCGACGTCGTTAAATTACTGTTTCTGTTATAAAATCGTAACTGCTTTAAGTATATCAAAAATTAGCCATCTCCTTCAATGCAAAAATATCGAACAATATATCCATTACCTCAAATATAAAATTACTATTTTATATTATTTATTCCTTACATTTCAGTGATCAGTAATCATTTTTTTTTTGTATAATTTTTATAAAATTTGTGCTGGTTTTTCTTTATGAATACTTTGCGAAAAAAATAATTCGAGAGTTGTTTTTATTTATGGAATTATTTTGGCTGTTTTTCTTTTTCTTTGTACTTACTTGAATGGTTACGACATATTTCAATGCAAAAACAAAACAAAAAAGTACAAAATTTACCTTTTCTTCTCAAATAAAGATAAGGGAAATTAGTAGAAAGGCATGAAGTATGGAGCAAAATTTATAGGTTGCTGCAAAATAATAAAACGTAAAAGGTATTCTATTTTTTTTATATCTTAAGGTATCCGACTACGTTCGGAACCATGATTTTAAAAAAGCGCATAAATGGGTAATTTTCATGATATTTAGTGTCGCTTAGATTAGAATACATGTATAAAATTGTTTTAAGGACATTATGACAAAAAAAATTATTTAAATACAATATTTTGGCAAAAAATTAACTTAGAATAACCTTTTTTCCAAATGTTCTCCTTTTATAAAAAATGCTTCTATTGTATTAATATTTTGCCTGTATGTAGCTCAGACTTCTGTACAGAGGCTCAACTATGATTTTTGAAAAATTCACATTATTTTCAGAGTTACAACCATTTGAAATATATAATTATCAGCGTATTTTCTTAAAAGTTCTCCCTTCTGTTTTTGTAAAACATGGATAAACCGACTTCCGAGTTATGCATTTCAAAAATTCTAGTTGAGCCTCTGTACAGAGGTCTGAGCTGAATACAGGCAAAATATTAATACAATGGAAGCATTTTTTACAAAAGGAGAACATTTGGAAAAAATGTTATTCTATGTTATTTTTTTGCCAAAATATTGTATTTAAATAATTTTTTTTGTCATAATGTTCTTGAAACAATTTTATACATGTATTCTAATTTAAGTGACACTAAATATCATAAATATTATCCATATACACGCTTTTGCAAAATCACGGTTCCGAACGTAGTCGGATACCTTAAGAGCTACAAGGGAGTTAGTTGCTTACACATTCTATACATACATAGCCCACAATTATATCATTCAATGGGCTAAATTCATGTGACGTCAAAGTCACATGATAACTACAATCATTTATTTCTAGCCGATTAGTTCATGAATTCATATGACTAGCAGGGACGTAGTCAAGCACTATAACAATGATACGGGGCCCCAACACATTAAGAAAAAAATCGTAGAATATTAAAAGGCCCCCAAAAGGGCTCTCAAGGAATTTTTGATAAATAATAAATCCCTTCTTCGTGAAATTTAAGTTTTTTAAAAAAAAATTGAGAAAATAATGACTTTAAAAGACAAAAAATCTGTAAATCGATGTGAAAAATAAACTCACGTTTGATAACTTAATTCTATTCGCAGAATTTCATAGCAGAGAAATAATAGTGATAAGAAATCAAATTGAAGAACACTACTAGTTCAAAATGACGGATCGGTAAAGATATTGTGAGCACTAAAATTGTGGAATAAAATTAGAAAGGAACAGTGTACATTAAATACTTGTTTTTTTCTTCTGAATAATAATAATAGTAATAAAATAAAGCATTAAAAGTATCTATTCACACAGAAATTGAAATTTTTATCACATTCCCAAATTTTTTTTTTTTTTTTTTTTTTTTTTATGTCGACCTTTTTTTTTTTTAATATTATAGACCAGCTTAGAAAATATATTATTTATTTATTTTAAAAAAATAACAATAAAAATGTTAATTTTCAATTCTTTAAATAATTTTTTTTTTAAAAAAAAATTGTATTCAGTAGCTAAAGATTTAACATAGAAAATACGACTTTTTTTTTCTTTTATACCACCAGATATGAAAGAATTTCTTGCTTTTTTCGATTTAATTTCTTAGCAACGAATGCCTGATAAAGAAATTTTTATATACAATATCTAACATGTCTGATACGACAAAAAGTTAAAATTTACCCACCGTTACGTTTAAATACACATTCGAAAAAGTTCACTTTAAATAATCCTTATTTTTACCGCATGCTTTGAAGTAGATTACCCTCAATATCAGTGGACAATTTTGAGCATTTGAGCAAACACACATTATCCCATCAAATTCTTCAGTTACCGAATTTCTCCCCTACTTCAAGGACATCTGTTTGATGTTATGATAAGGGGAGAAAAAGGAAATATTCTTTCTAAAAGAACTCCTATCTTGGCTGTGACGTCACTTCTTTGTTATCGTCCCTACTGGTGAGGAAGCTGCCCATCAATCCAAAGGGGGGGGGGGATCCATACATAATTCAAAATGAATAACAAGAGGAAAAAAAAGCTAGAGAGAAAGGGAAGGGTCTTTACTGGATAAGGGCCAAAGAGGGCACGTAAGAACAGTGGGATCGGTACCCAACTATCCCAACACCCTTTTTTGTCAAACGATTGTCTATCAGCAAATGCTGAACGAGTGGTGGATCGCCATCTTTGGTCACTTTAATAGTTGTTGCTTCAAGAAACAGGATTGCCAACCAACAACATTTTTCTTTACACGTCTTCGGGATTTTTTTTATTTATTTTTTATCGTTTTTTAAAGTCTCCCAAGCATTTGTTGTAAAATTGGCCTCTTTTGTAATATTGTAGATTGCCTATCACTTGTAATAAGCTCGTAATATATGAAATTCAGTGAGACTGAGAATACAGATTTCTTTTATTTGAGGGGAGGGGGGTTATTTTAAAAAAAGTGTGTCGACGAAGGAGATAAGGAGTAATCTTATTGCTAAAAATTAAAACTCGGTAGGGGACTATCTCCCCCCCCCTTGTATATGTCACATCACTCTTACATGTAATATCAGTTATACCACTGAGAAAAGCCCGATTTAATAAAATTAGTTCTATATTGTGCAATATAAGTCGTTTGTTCAAATAGTACAGAAGTGGTGAGTATTCGTTACACACACTCCCCCTATAGTTTTGTTTATTTATTATTTTTGTTTATTCACAAAAATCGCTTCATTTAAGATAAGCATTGTATTTATTTTGAGTATTTAAGGGATGGTTTGACGATACTTTTTCCTTCTATGAAATTTAAATGGCTAAATTTTCTTAATCAAAGGTATTTTTATAGGAATAGGTCAGGTTTTTGAATATGTTTAATTTTCAACAATATTTACAATAATTGATTTGAATCTATCAATACAGCATGATGAATGTTGCTTTTCTAAAGGTATGAGAGACTGAATACTTTCTTAAAATTATCATTAAATAAATATCTTTCCAGTTTAAATATGAATTTCAATAATTAAAGGAAAATGTTACGCTTTGTGGAAATAATTAACAATACAAATAGAAAAAGATTTAGTTCATTGACAATAAGAGATGTATCTAAAGTAAGGAAAGAATAGAGAAATTGAATGAAAAAACGGACACACACAATAACTACAAATGTAAATCATCACAATGAATTATTACTTCTATACCAACAAAAGTTGCGATTTCTTAAAAAAATAAGTACATTAGAGTACGAGAAGAGTACAAATGCATTTCAAGTACATAAACATGCACATACACAAAAAATAATATTTAATGCATAAGCTTTCACATAAAATACATTTAAATAAATAAAATGATAACATGACAAGTGGGATGAAAATAATTAATTACGAACATGGGGTAAAATATAGTGAGTTGGAATTGAAGGAAAATGAAACACGAATATATAAACTATTCTAATAAATATGAAAAAAAGAATGGAAAAGGGATAGGTATTTTCTTACATACAAGATTTTTTGAATCTTTAGAAAATGACACAAACATAGCAATATAACTTTTTTTTAAATTTTTTTTTATCCAAAAATGTCTTTCAGGTAATTTTTTTTGGGGGGAAATATGGGTCATTTAATTTAATTTCATAATTAGTATGTAACTCACAAACTTGTAAAAGAAATGTATTTTTACTTGTCTTTAAAATACTCAGCTTTGCAGAAAAAAAAAATTTCTTTCCCCAAAAAACTAAATATTTTTTTTAAAGAAATTATTAGCAACTCTAATGTTGAAAGTAATTAGCGATTTTTTTTCCATATTACATGATTAAATTATATTCTGAAAGAAATCAGTTTAGCAAGTCATTATTTTAGAATTAAAAAATAATTGAAATGTGATAAGTTTTTAAAAGCTTTTACAAAGTACACATTTTTAAAAAGTATTTGTTAGCTATTAGTGTGATTAGTTAGTAGTGATTTATCCTTTTTGGATTACCAAGAACAAAAGTTAGCATGGAATTGAAAATCAGTCTCTTTGTTTAATTTAAATCCAAAAAAATAAGAAACTAAACTAAATATTAACAGAAAAAGTATCTTTGGAAATAAAACCCTTGTAAAAAATAAAAGTCTGAGAAAAATGCATTTCAAGTTTTCTAATTGTATATAGGGTTTAAGAGAAGAACAATAAAAAAAATTAAATGTTTTTAAAATAATTTGGATATTATTCCTAAAATTTGAAAAAAATTATATGAAACGGATGCGCCACTGAAAAATATAAGAGTAAAAGGTTTTTTTGTAGTTTTTTTTTTTTTTTTTTTTGATGGAGGTACTGTGCAGACTTAATCTTATGTATCATTTAATTATCTGTTTTGCAAACTTTTTATAGGTAAACACTTGATTTACAGAAATATATTTTACTGTTCTTAAAAAAAGAAAATTAAAAAAAAAATGGATTGAAATTTCTGAGATTTATATTCAAAATGCGGTTTACCTTTATGAAAATCATAAACAAAAATTATTACTAAAAGAAATGCCGCGAACTATGAAACGTGGATAAAATTTCAGCTTCTTTGTTTGCAGTCATCCTGTCGTAATTACGTCATCAACTTTTTTATACTACCCATCACCATACCAAATTATGTATAAAAGCTAGTGTGAAGACCATGAAATCAGCGACTAAAAATTAATTATTTATTTGGAAGGAAAATTACTAAGATTTTTTTTCCTTCAATAAGTGTGTCATATCTTTTGAGGCCTTATCATACGAAATGTTTATTTTTCTAAAACAAAAAAGCCCTCTAATAACCTTCAAATTAAGTTGTTTGTAACATTTACCTAGATTTTCTTGAAGCCATCATCTTTCACAGCTCATCTCCCGAGTAATTATGAAGGTTTTTTTTTCACCAACTGCGCAGGTGTAACTGTTGTTTGTCACCAAGGTTACACCTCCTACATAGATAACATAGCACGCTCCATATTTACGAAGTTAATTGCATTTTCAATTTTTTTTTTTTTTTACTGTGCCAGCTTTTATTTTTCTTCTTCATTGTTATTTAGTTGTTTGTTCGTTTTATTTTTGTTGGCGAATTATAAAATTCTTTTATATATCTTTTGGTGACTCAACCATTCGGTGTTGAGGGTAGAATTATTATCAGATTTATTCATAGAAATTTCATTTTTCGAACACATTTTTTAGAATTGTGGAACATTATAAACGACAGAATGCGCATTGATTTTTCGCAATAATTTTTTTTCCGAGAAGAGTTGATGAAACTTAAAAATATTCTTTATGTGGACTGTTCAAGTCTTTAGTCACAACTAAAATTAATTTAAACATTAAATGCTTTTAAATTATATAGATGGGTATATTACCTTATGTGATTTCAACTGGAATTCGAATTCTTTTTTAAAAGTAGAAAGAAACAGATTTTAACAATAAATATGGCTCTTTTATAAGGTTAGTACCAAACGATTTTTTAAAATTTTTGCTTAGCTTGGGTATCTATTTGTCGTACCAAGCATCGACCTAAAACTTTTCTTATTATACATAATAGTTTCCATTATAAAAGTTTTTCATAAATTTGTGATACGGACAAACATACGACTTGTTAAGAAATTTCGTTCCGGCATTTTTGGTACCAAACAGTATCCCATTATCTCACAAAAGTTAATTAAAATAATATGAAAATAAAAAAAATATTTATATTTTTATATTATAGAACTCCAAAGTAACCGCATATAAATCATATTTTATTTTGATTTTAATTTTAAAAATTCAAAAAAGGCATATTAACAGAATTAATTAATAATAATAAGTAATGATTAATTGTGCTTGTTTAAAAATCAATGATTCTTACATTTTTGAATTAATAATGCTGGAACATAGATGATTTTGTTGATGATAAATTGCCATTCTGCGTAAAAATTTATATTTATAACAAATTACATGAATTGAAACAACCAAACATATCTACGGAGAACATTTTCCAAAAGCAAAAGAAATTAAAAATAAAATTTTCTTTAATGTATATATATACATATTTATATTTATCGTGTTCAAATTTTCAATCGTTAATAAAATACTTTCTATTCATCCATTCAAGTTCAAATACATTTCTTTAAACTCGTGGTGGATGACACTTAATGCTAATACAGTTTTTTCAAATATTAATTCATATTAATTAAATTTTATTTTCTAATTTTAAATTTATTTTGCATTTTTTCTGACATAGTTACAACTAGCTGCAACGGATGACGTCAGTACGTTTTTCTAACGAAATAAGAAATGACTTTAAAAAAAATTTATATTACTTTTTATCTCTCAAATAACATTTGATTTGTTCGAAACAAAACAAAAATCAAATCAAATATTGTTATAACTGTACTTGAAGCTGGTCATAACGAGCTTTGATATTATACAAATTCGGATAGAAGGATCTAATTTTTGTTTCAATTTACTTTTATGTAATTATACTTTTACATTAAGGTCACATAAAAAATAAAATTTGAAATCATATAATGTTTATTTTTCTTTTGAATTCTGGAGATTTCACAAAGTTGAAGAAAATATACTATTATAAAACTCTAAAAACAATGCTCTGGAAATATAGTTATGATAAGTAATGTATGTAAATAGCGAAAAAATTCCATCAATATATATAAGTTTGTATTTGTAGTAATAAATGTTCGTTATAACATTTAGATACGTTACGATTCTTTGTGCTTAGACTCCTCCCATATTAACAGCAGAAATATTTTTACGCACTCTAGTGGGTAGAACAATATTCAGTAATAGCCAAGTTTCGGTACTGTAAGGTAGGGATGGCGATCTGAGATCGATTAATCGAATAATCGATTTCTCGGGACAAAAAAAAAATCGACTTTTTAAATCGATATGTAACACTGAATCGATTCAGAGAAACGATATTTTATCCTTGAAAATTGACATTCGATTTTTTCTGTTTTAGTAAAAACCATAAAATTATTTACAATTTGTTGAATCTTTAAAACCCGTTCTATTACGGTGTTGGTGGTTAAAGGGTTAATTTACTGGCAAGAACCAAAAAAAAAAAAAAAAAACTCTATTTATCGTCTCGTTCACTGAATAGCCATGATGTATATAAATATCGTAGGATCATCTGTACCTTGTGAGCGTCTTTTTTCGATTGCCGGCAACATCGCATGGGATGAGCGGAACCGCTTGGATCCCAGTAGACATGACAGACTGTTGTTTTAAATAAGCTTAGATATCAAGCATTGGGAACTATAAGCTATATTATCCATTTTCTAAACTTTTTAATGTAACAAATACATTTAGAAAATAAATGTCTTCTTTTATACCTGATACTTTGATATGGTAATAAAAATAATTGTAATTGTCGAATTCCCTGAACTAAAAAATTCCCTGATTTTACTGATAAGAGATTGTTTATTATGGTATCTTTCTTGTTTTTTAAAAAAAATGGATTTATATTTACATTGTAAATGCAGACTTGGAAAAAAAATCGATTTCTTAGATATCGATCTTTCAGACCTCGATTTTTTTTTGTGAATCGATTCATCAGGTTACGATTCGAATCGATTTAAAAATCGATCTTTTTAGGAAAGAATCGCTATCTCTCCTGCAAGGACGTCCGAACATGTGTGTAGCTGCGATCCTTTTACTTCTGTTCTAAACGTTTGTCCTCTAGTTATGTTTATAACTGTTTGTTTTGTTTCATAAACGTGTTTTAATTAACTAGTGGATTTAGTTAAGAACCCCTTCCCCACGTGTCCCTTTATTATACATTATGTCTTCCTTATAGATACTTTTTTATAACCTATTGAAATTTGAATAAATAATCTGCTGTCGGTGGTATTAAATTCTGAATAAAATTTAGAACAGTGTTTCCCAAAGTGGTCTATATAGATCCCCGGGGGTCTAACACCCCCTGCAAGGGGTCCACGACAGCAAAAAGTAATTTGGAGGTCTATGAGGTGTAAATAGGGATCTAACACAGTGGTTCTCATTAAAACAAATCATGACTTTAATTTTAAAAGACAATTTAATCAAATGTAAACCAGATTTTCCCTATTTAACAGATTTATTTACTAAATTTAATGAGGTTAATTTGCAGTTATAAAGCGACAGCATAAATATTTTTAAATCAAGGATCATCATTTCAGCGTTTCTTATCAGAAATAAGCTAAAGGAATATAATATTGGATGTCGCGAATTTTCCTGGTTTCTTAATTGGCCACAGACAATCTGCCAGGAGAAGGACGTTTTAACCTACGCTCAGCATTTAAATTCCCTTTATTCAGATTTTGAAACTAGGCTTGAGAATACATTTACTTGGTAATTACCACAGAAGGCAATAAGTCATCGGGTCACATCGAAAAAAAAAATGTCTAATTACGAGATGAACTGATCGGAATAGGCAGTAACGGAGATCTTAAAATAAAGTTTAGAAATAGATATTAACAATTTTGGCTTTCAAAAGCCATACCTGTTACTTATCTCAAATTATGAAGTATTGTGAGAAAGTTTTTAATTGCTTTTTCTACTGAGAAGGAGTTTCACACACAGCGCGGTTGTGTGTTGGCTGGACACAACAAACCGAGGAAATTTAGGGTTAAACCTGACAAAAGTGATGAGAAATGGTGAAAATTTCTTATTCGAGCACCAGATTCATATACCTATCATTATAAACATTTGTTTGTTAATAAGTTATTTTATGTATCAATTAAGTTTTAAATTAATTAACATGTGTTTCTTAAGTTTTAAACTCTATACTTCACTACAGTTAGAAATTTAAATCTTTTAAAAAGTAAGCAGCTCTGTACCAGCTGTCATAAACACATTTAAGTTGATAAATTTGGAAAAATTCAATATTAAGTAAGCAGTAGACATATACCGAACACATTGCAAGTGAGTGAGTGAGTGAGTGAATATTAACGTCGCACTGTTTAGCTACACGGGGGCTTTTGGCGACGGACCACGTAATTTTGAACCATGGTCAAGTGACGTGGACGACATTTGAGCTGGCACCCCCCTCTCCTAACTACCACACCACACCAACGGGAGGACGTTTCAGCTCTCGACAGATTTAACGTGCATCGCTGCCCTACACGGCGGGTCTTTAGTGGTGCTGGGCTCGAACTCATGACATGCCTGCCATGGTCCGATACCTTAACCACTGGGCTACCGCAGCCCCGAACACATTGCAAGGGGAGCTACGAGACAAAAAAATTTGGGAACCTCTTATTTTTCCTTTCATTGATATAAATGCAATAAAGAAATGGACCATAGTGACTCATTTCAAAACTAGCTATTTGACTACCTTACTTTGAACTATTTAAATATTAAAAAATAAAAAAAAAATAGGTTCTTTGTAAACATTATAGTTGTCGATTATACCTCTCCAATAATATTCTTTTGAAATTCAATATTTATTTTTATATATACTATTAAAAAAACAAATTTCAAAATTACCTATTTAGATATCGGAGAGATTTTAATGACTTATACGAATATTTATAACGTTTTGTATATCGTTTAAAACAAACAAACAAAAAAAATTGCGATGATTGTTCAACAAGAACGATTTTCACAATCATTCAAATCTGTCTCTGTCCGATATTAGTAAACAAGATTCGTATTCAAAACTGATTTTTTAGTAAAAAAATATTCATGTAAATCATGTTGTTAAAATAACATTATCCACAAATGCCCATTTATCAATTAGTATTTTTTAAATTTAAAACCCTTTAACACATATTAAATTTACCATTTTAAAATATAAAAATAAAGAAAGGTATGAGAGGACACAACTATAATAATTATTTTTTTACAAAAAATAAAAACTGATACATTCGCAACAAATAGTAGAAACGAATAATATATCCAAATAGGATGCTAAAGATATTCTAGAAAATCACACTCAAAATAGGATACTAACAATGTGTGTGATTCATTTTTCTATTTTAAAAAGCCTTCGAATTCAGTTCTATTCTTTATCCACATTTTAGCTGAAAATAGCTTTAGAAAGTTATTTTTTATATCCATTACGTAAAATAATGACGTATTGCTTTTTAAGTTCTTTGTATTAATTAAATTAAAAACGCATTTAGTTGATTGCGATTGTAATAAGTTTAAGTCACATTTTCTGTTCTGGGAAATAAAAAGGCGCCCTCTGGGACTAAAAAGAATTAAAAATTAAACATATTTGTCTCGTACTTTACGGAACATTTTTATTTTTATTCTTTTTTAAGGGCGTTCACTAACGCGTGATTATTCACCATTGAAAAGAATTCTTTTTTCGAAATTCATTTGAGAAATATATGCCTATTCGAAATACATTTTTGAACACGGTTTAAATTTGGAAAAATGTGGAACTCTCTATGTGAATTCATTTTTTAAAAAATACTTTGCTATGTTTAGACATGTATTACTTCATAGAAGATACTTAAATTGGTAAAAATGATCAAACAGTCGATTTAAAACTACCTTTGTAATTATTACAGGAAACAAAAATCACGACAGAAATATTTTTTTTTTGATGCAATAGGGGGCTCCAATTTTACTTTTTTCATCTTTTAATTCGCTTTTGTTTGAATATATTGAAGTTCCCAAAGTACAGCAAACATGTTTCTTTTGTTCAATAGAAATCCGCTAAGAACTGGTTCTGCGGAAATCGACTCTCAAGATGAATTACGAGGCGTCAAAGATAAAATTCCCGTTTTTGAACTATTAGAACAACAGACTTGAAATTTAGCAGACATATTTATTTGTTGAATTGAAATCTACGAAAAATGGGTTTAACGGAAATCCTCCCCTATAGTGAATTGCGGTGGCATTTGGATAAAAAGCTCCCGTTTTTACACCCTCAGAAGAGAAATTTGATCGGCATGTTTCTTTTGCTGAGCAGAGATCTGCCAAGAACGTTTTTCACAGAAAACGACTCCCGAAGGGGTGTTGTGGAAGTTACTGGAGACGTATAGATAAAAAAGAAATACCCATTTATAAGTTTTTAGACCTACAGACTTGAAATTTGGTAAGCATGTTTCTTTTGTTGAGTAGAGACCAGTTGAGAATAGGTTTGGAGAAATCTACTCCCAAGGGAGCGGCGAGGGATTGAGAGAGCATTATACATAAAAATTCGCATTTTTTAACGATTATGCGCAGACTTAAAATTTGGTAAGCGTAATTTTTTTTTTCGTTCTTGAGTAAAGATATGCTAAGAACGAGTTTTACGGAAAACGTCACCCAAAAGGGGTTACGGGGGTGGGGTAAAAAATAATTATTCAGTTTTGGAAATTTAAGTCCTTTTTAAATTAAGAGACGATGGTTATAAGAATTTTTTTCTATAAATATGAAAGTTCAATGGTAAAACTTGTATATCATACAATAACTGTATATTTATACAACATCATGAAATACCCAGCGTTGTATACATATATTGAATTTTTAAAATGTTAAGGGCAGTTAAATTGATAAATATCTAGTAAATTCAATAGACCGTGAAGGGATACATGTGAGACAGCTATATATTATTTGCACTCTTCTCTTTCTGAAAAGTGCTTTGAAAGTAGTTAAACTACCTCTACAGCAGACAACTTGAAAAACAAAGTTATCCACAAAATAGATCACTTATATACACAGCAGCAATGCGCTTATTCCGCTCTTTTCACAGAATAGAACAATTTTCTCCCTTTTTATTAATGATTTAATAAGCTCTACCATTTTCTCCCTTAAGAACAATTAAATAATCTCTTCTTTTTAAGCTCCTAATTACCGCTGAAAGGCTGCAAATGTCATTACGAAAAAATCCTTTTCATTACGCACCACCTATATATCAACTGTAAAATCTTTTTCTTACCTTAATGAAGGAAGGCTGAATTTTAGGTGGTCCCAAATGTGGCAGTGGTAAGAGTAATTCTTTCTGCATTTTAAGAACTTGTGTACTTGTCATTAATTATTGCTATGTCTGCGGGAAAATTCCTGTTCTATTCTTTGTGTACTCAGCTGTTTTAAGTGTTGTATGTTTCAGGACGTGAAATGTATTTTAAAATATTCCCCGTTTACATGTAA
>BMAV01006338.1:0-16793 GCA_019973955.1 Trichonephila inaurata madagascariensis
GGGGAAAAAACGCAAAATTTCAAAGCTTATGTTTTATCCTTTGGTGGCCATGGTGGCATTGTAGTCGAGTTAAGTGAAGTACTCGTATCCGATGTGTCAAGACTTTGAACCTTGCACCGATTAAGATCCACCGTGCAGAGAGAGCTGATGAACGTTAAATATGGTGAGGTTCAAAAGTCCTTCTGTGTTGGTGCAGTGTGGAAGTTAGAAGAAGAGAATGCCAGCTCTGTTGTCGCCCTCGTCACTTGACCACGGTTCAAAACTAAGAAGTCCGTTGCCAAAAGCTATCGTGTAGTAGGGAGATCGTGCAGTAGGTCAATTTTAGTAATAGTTAATATTGCAAATATCTTTAAACATTTATTTTTTTTTCTGAATGAGGTTAAGTGAGGTATAATAATTTAATTTATAATTCTGTTTTATAACTTTTAGTGTATTAGAGGTATGTATATTGTACAAATTTTGTAAAAGTGTTTTCAATGCTACACTGAAGCGTCAAAAGTAGTGAAAGCAGCATACTAAGTGGCAACGGAAGGAAGTTTGGTGGTATTCAGATTTGGCAGCAGGGGACACAGCAAAGTTTTTGTCAGTATATTTGTTGGATCCTAAATTAATGGTAGAGCACTCTCTGAAATCTGATGATGATTAAATAATTAAGTGGGCTGTTTCTTCATGGCATGGACTTATTCCTCTGATCAAACTGAAACATCTAAAATCATTGACTGTGGAAGGTTATATTCATTTTTTGGAAACCATCTGCAGTCATCCATAGTTTTTATGTACTTTCTTCAAAGGCAATAGAACTTACTGATTACTGAGATGAACATGAACCACGTTAACAAGCAAAACATTTCACGATTAGCTTAAAAAACATTCAGTACCCAATCCCAGTGAATAATTTGATTTACAAGACAGACTGACAAGAATCCCCTCTAGTATGAATGTGGCATTAGATCTAATGATCAGTCTGTGTCCCAATATCTGCACTGGTAACTGTTTCATGATTATGGCCATTTTTAGAGGACTTATAACTGAATATTTCTCAGGGAATTTTGACGACTTGTTGAATCAATGCGACTTGAAGTTATTACCTTTTTGCACGGCAAAAGGGTATCGCTTGCCACATTTGAAGATCTAAGAATTTTGGCTCTGCAGTTTATTTGACACAAATATTTATCGATTGAATGGGATCCCTTAATGTTTTCCCCAGTTATTAGTACCACATAAATTGAAATATAGGAAATAGCTTTAATCAGGTAATAAGCATTTTTCAAACTCTTTATTTATTTTTTTTACCAGAAGAAAATTCGGTGCATTTAATTTCCTCATTTTCAACTATAAATTTGTTGTTTAAAAAAAGCTAGCACTAAAATTTCTAACTTAAATCTCAAAGTATATCAACTTTAAGGTCTGAATTGTCATCTAAGAAAATACTTTAATTTTCATTAACTTCTGTTTTCATAAGTATAAGAAATTACACTGAGAGAGAGATTGGATTTGAACTATTTCTGCTTAAGCTCTAATAATTTTTAAATGTATTTTGTGCATACATATAATATTTTTAGTAACCCTTTTTCTCATTACATTTATTTAAAACTTTATATGTATTGTATACAGGAATCATAAAAAAAATCTAAATAATATTTGATTGATTGTTCATTTTTACATGTTGTGAACAAGGTTTACCGATTGCTTAAGAGACAAATTCCCCAAAAATCTGTCCCAGTTATTGGTCATCTTTATTGTATCGCTAGGAAGATAGAAAAAAAGATAGAAAGATAGAAAAATGTTTATGATCTAAAATATTTAGCTTCATTCTTGTCATATAATTTAGTTCACTACAGCGTGTATTATAACTTATGTTTAGCAAATTACAATACATTCATTCAATTTATTTGCTTATATGTAGTTTTGTCAGATCGTTGTTTGCATGAATACTTAATAACTGGTACTGTATCCTATTGGATTGATGATCAAAGACTTTACCAATAATTACTAAATAGTAAAAGCTATAACAAGTGCAATAAGAACGTTGTTTCGAGGTTTCCTTATAAGTGACATTTTTAATTCAAGATTATAGTATCAATTCGATTAAATTTTTAATTTTCTCCTATTTATCTCAACTATTGCATTAAAAGAAAACAAGTAAATGCAAGGGACAAATTGTTTAAAAAAACGAAGAAATATTTCCATTTGCTTATTGCTTTGCTTTTGATTTTTAAAGGCAATTAAATGGTTATTCTTGTTACAATTTTTTTTCATGATTAAGATATTTTGGTTTTCAAAAATATTTCAAAGTTGTCATTTAAACCAGAAGACAAATGAAGCAGGCACCTTACTTTTTATTGTATTCAAATAAACACCAATGTTAAAGTTTAATAATGCAGTTAGATAATCTCTAAGTTCAACATTCTGTTCACAATTTCAAAATGGTAGATGGATGAGAGATTAAATCTCATTTGTTATAAAATTATTAAAACATATTACATGAAGCTTACATATAATTAATTCACACTTATTACCAAATACTTTGTGACTCAAAATTATGAAGCTTTCGTAACAAAGTTAAATTAAATGCAGAATTTTCGAACACAGATACATTACTCAAGAACTCACAGAATTGCATGTTGCTTCTGTCTAAGTTACCTTAATATAATGAACGTAAACATTCGTTTGGGTATATACATTTGAAATTTATTATGTTACGCATGAAAAGCTGCTATTCAGTTGGAAACAAATTGAGAGGATAAATTTGGATGTACATTCTAATTACTGTCCTTAAGAGAAAGTTTTAAATCCAATCGAGATACGTGGAAGGAGTTTGTGTGCTGATGTGTGTTCCATTCAATTACAAGGATTTCATTATGAAAGGTTGTCAAGAATTGTGAATGGAATAAGGTTATATGAATGATCAAGATTATTGTTCAGAACTTCATTCCCACTATTGTTACAGAGCTATTGTAAATGATTAATTTGCAGAAATGTATTCCACATATTCAATTTTTATAAGAAAATATTATGACGAATATTATATTAGGATCAGATTATGAACAAAAAAGATATAAACTAAAAGAATCTCTTGAAATATTATGTTTTGGACGTCTGTGTCCCGATATTTCGTAACTTTAGGTATAAAAAAAATTATTTTAACATCATGATAGATGTCAAAACTATTCAATGGATTCGAAAATTTTTCTCAGTGGTATAATACTTATTTAAATTACAATTTTCCGTGATGCTATTGACATAACTGTAATATAGAAAACAGTTATTATTCAATATAATACGAAAATAGTAGTTACGTAATCATGCGTATAACCCACACTTTTAACACAAAAAAAATAGATTCGAAACTAGGGGTGTGCATTATAACTCCGGGTATAAATAAGAGAGCTTTAAATAGGAAAAAAGAAGATGAGCACAGAAAAAATTAGACTTCTATATATATAGAAATACTGTTTATTTGATAGAAATGACATTCCTTATGAACTTAGAGGCTTTAGTTCTAGATGTACTTTATTTATTTCTATAGCTTGGAATAATATCTTGAATAAATAAGTACTTCAAAACGTAAGAGAATTGCGCACATACATTTCGAGTATCATCTTAAGAAAGGACGAATACACCTAAAGATTAAAAATTGCAACTTGAAAGTATAGGTGCGGGTTATACGGTGGTTCTTGTTATACGCTGTATTTTACAGTACTTATGTTTACCCGCAAAATATCCATGTAGGAATCAATTGCATTTTTCAGATGTGTAATTAAATGTTAAAAATATAATTTACCTCCTAAAATATATTTAGTTAATAAGATTTCTATACTTTCTCACATGTTTATTATGCGGCTGCGGTAGCCGAGTGGTATAAGTATCGGATCATGGCTTGCATTGTCACGAGTTCGAGCCCAGTACCACTAAAGACCCGCCGTGTAGGGCAGCGATATACGTTAAATCTGTCGGGAGCTGAAACGTCCTCCCGTTGGTGTGGTGTGATAGTTAGGAGAGGGGGATTCCAGCCCAGGTGTCGTCCACGTCACTTGACCATGGTTCAAAATTACGTGGTCCGTCGCCAAAAGCCCTCGTGTAGCTGAACAGTGGGAGGTTAATATTCAATCAATCAATCACATGTTTATTATTATTATTTAATTGGAAATCATTAAGAAAATAAATATTTATAGAATTCAAAAAAATTCAAAAAATATAATCATTTATTATATAATTCCTCTTTTTGAGTTTCACGTGGTATTTATAGCAAATATTGACGGGAAATGATTTGAAATGAGAAATATTTGTATCTATAAAAAAGGTTAAACCAGTGCTTCTTAAACTTTCTATACTTGTGACCCAATCTTCAATCATAATTTTCATAGCGCCCCCCTCCATACAAAAATATTTATTTAATTCAATAATAATATACTTTGTGGCGTAAAGCTACAATACGACTTTAATTATAAACCGTACAAATTATCAAGATAAGTATTAAATTTTGCATATAATTTTATGACATTCCCATACGATCACTGGTAATTATTAAATTTGTTCTTAACTTAGCACTGTTAAACTAATTATGAAACACATTGTGCAGTACTGATGCATCTATAAGTGCATTATATCAGAGTATATCTGTATTTTATGATGTCAGAATGTATTTTATTTTGGTTCCTTTCAGTAAATTATTAATTTTTTTTTAAAAATAATCTTTTGTTTTCGACTTTTCGATATACTCGTAACCCCCTTTGTAGGGTTATCACGCCCCCCTAGGGGGCGCTCCCCACGGTTTGAGAAACACTGGTTTAAACCATTAATACTTTCATGGTTAAAAATTCTAATTCTTCTATTTTTAATACATCCTACTTCCTACATGAAAGTCAACTGTCCTGTTAAAACGGGGAGATTTTCGCGAAATGATAAGTAATCTTAGAAACTAATTAATTTCTCCCAATTCCCAACGCGAATTCATTACAGTGAGCAATTTATCTCTTAATAATGGCGATGCATTTTGTATCCTACAAACGTTTGTTTCGTTGAAAGGAACTTTCAAGAGAAATCTCGGGAAGAATGCAAACGAGAAAATAACCAGAACTTGTTCTCGATTTAGAAGTGATTGAGTTGAAAGGCAATTACAGTTAATGGACCATCAGTAGAAAAGGATTTCCCAATTATACTACAAGCGAGATTTAACGCTATTGGAATAAACTACACAACGTTGCTAAGATAATTCCGAGCATCATGTATAGGAAATCTTAGGAATAGATTAATGGAAACTGAGATTGAAATTAGTACAGGCAAAATGGTCTACGATGTATTGAAGATGTTAATTCGCTGTATTGAAATAAATTATACTATCATTTAAAGAGTTTATATGCAATTTGCTTTGATAAATGATTAAAATGAAATGCATATGCTTTGAAAGTACTATTCTACTCAATTTATTTTGCTTGGATGTGTATAACTCACAGATTGTCTTTATTTTAGTAGAATTTATTTGCTTCGAATACTCTTTTGAATGTGCCACATATATATATATATACAGCATATTACTTTAAATTTGTTTTTCACACAATTCTTAGAAGTCATTAAGCAGTGAAACAATGCATTATATATTGATGTGTAATTTTATTCGAATTAAAATATTTGCTTTTTGAAAATATATATTTTAAAAAACATATTTTCCTTTCTCAATGAAATTTAATAACTCATTTTAGAAAAGGTTGCATGTGTCTTAAATTCAGTCAAAAATTTACTTTCTAAGCATAAAATAGCTGGACATTTACAAATTGAAAGCTTAGTTCTAGCATATTAAGAATTAGTATTTTTTTATGAAAAATATTGAAATGGTGCATTTTGAAGAATAATATTCTTTTAAATACTGTTAAAAACTCTTTTGAAAGACATTAAACATTTTTTTTTTAAAAAAATTTAATTTTGTTCCTGCAAGATTGTGCATGTTATTAAATGCATTATGACTTCTGAACACATTCTGTTTTTGGCTATGCAATGCTTAATTTATAAATTTATAAATATCCATTGTTTGTTTCACAAGAAATACTTGATTTATATTTATATGATCATGTTTTTTCAAATATAAAATAAATCACATTTTGAAATTTGCAAAGGTTTCCTAAAAGTTGGGCTATTTAATTCCGAATCTACTTTAAAAAATATTTCAAGGATCCATTTAATTCAGTTCTCAAATTTTCAACATTTGCAACCAAATTTTCAATCATAATTTTCATCCCACCCCCCTCCATTGAATAACAATGTATTAAATGAAATAATGATGCACTTTGACACTAAAGCTATGATACGACTTTAATTGTCAAGATAATTATTAAATTTTGTATATGACAAATATGACAAGCCAAAAAAAAGTTACTAGTAATTGCTAAACTTGTTCTTAACTTAGTATTAATAAATTAATTATTAAATACATAAAGCAGTACTGATACTTTATAAGCATATCAGTGTAAATGCGTATTTTATTTTTTAAATGTCAGAATTTTTTTTTTATTTTGCTTTCTTCTATTAAATTAATATTTTTTTTTTAAATCTTTAACTTTCAACTGTTCGATATGCTTCGGCCTTCCCCCCCAACCCATGCAGGGTTATCACGCCAGTCCCCAAGAAGGAGCGCACTACAGTTTGAGAAGCGCTGCTTTAATCATAAATTCGAACTTGGTCTGTATTGCGCTTTTACCTGTTCTATTAATAAATACCAATAAATTATTTTTATATACTTTCCTCACCTTATAGGCTCATTTCAAAATAGAGTTAGATCTTTGTTGCCACTGTTTTATCGTAGGAAAAAGGGGATGAATTTCAACTAGCACATAACATCATTCCCCTTAATCTTCATAGTTTACCTCCGTTAAAATCGTAGCTGAAGCCTTTTTAAAAAACTATCTATTGCGTCATGGAACTTCAGTATCTATTAAAAGAGATATATTTCTGTATTCATTTAAAAACTTTTTGAAGCTTTGTGTCAATTAATGAGCATTGACCAAATAGTCTATTGCAGACTGCATGCTTTTCATGTTAAGCATACCTACCGCAATTTAGTTCAAATTATTCTTATCCAAGAAATTCACACTAATACATCCATCACTTTACTTGTGCTATTCATTCCAAGGGTCAAGAAACAACAGGTGAGATTCTGACAGTATTGTTTTTGTGAAGGAAACTATTTACTCCAATTCGAAGGTTGATGTAAGATCGACCAAGTGTGAATATTTGGTTTATCGAAACAGAGAAAAAACATAACTGAAGACGCATTGATTCAAACTACAAAACGACAGAAAATGCAAGCAAATTGTTACAATTAGGGTAGTCTTTTTTTAGGCAAGTTAAGGTATCCGACTACATTCAGAATCGTGATTTTAAAAAAGCGCATAAATGGATAATTTTCGTGATATTTTGTGTCACTTAGATTAGAATGCATGTATAAAATTATTTTAAGCACATTTTGACAAAAAAAATATTTAAATACAATATTTAGGCAAAAAATGAACTTAGAATAACTTTTTTCAAATGTCTCTTTGGAAAAATGCTTCTATTGTAATACTATTTTGCCTGTCTATAGCTTAGACCTATGTACAAAGGCTCAGCTATGATTTTTGAAAATTCCACATTATTTTCAGAGTTACAACCCATTGAAATAATTACAGGCGTTTTTTTTCTTAATATTTCTCCCCTGTGTTGTCGTAAAACATGAATAAACCCACTTCTAAGAGAAATATTTCAAAAATTCTAGTTGAGCCTCTGTTCAGAGGTCAGAGCTATATACAGGCACAATATTATTATAATAGAAGCCTTTTTCACAAAAGGGGAATATTTTGAAAATGGGTCATTCTACGTTCATTTTTTATCAAAATATTGTACTTGAATAATTTTTTATTGTGATACTATTCTTAAAACAATTTTAAATACATTTTATAATCGAAGTGACACTAAATATCATAAATATTATCCATTTATACGCTTTTTCAATGTCACGGTTCCGAACGTAGTTGGATACCTTAAAGATGGAGATCTTGTGTTGGTTAGAACTCATTCACTCACCTTACCTAAAAGTGATATTGTGTTTATTGGCACAATCAATTTAAAGTTGAATTTTGAAATACTTTCTAATTATATTAAACTATTTTTAATAGAAATAAATAAGCGGTGTGTTTATGAAAAAAAATTACATCCATATATTTTAATACTATGTGCTTATTGTATTTAATGTAAAATAATAAGATTTATGTAATTTAGTTAATATCGTTATTG
Organism: Trichonephila inaurata madagascariensis; assembly: GCA_019973955.1. NCBI lineage: Eukaryota > Metazoa > Arthropoda > Arachnida > Araneae > Nephilidae > Trichonephila > Trichonephila inaurata. The sequence goes on from BMAV01006338.1 coordinate 8,266, forward strand.
TTATGTTATATAATGTGTGTCAGTTATTGTTGTCACGGTGGGGATGATAGTTGTTATTGTAATAATGGTGATGAGAGAGAGATGCGTTCATGGTGGCTGTTGCTGTGGTTTTCGTGTTTTTCGTTGTGGTAGTGTGGCTTTGTTATTCTCTTACGTTTTACATCTATATGCTTATAAATGAAGAAGTTACTGTATTGCTAGCAAATTTAAGTATTACTATTTTTTATTATAACAAGACTGTTTGGTGAGTATCATTTTAGTGATTCGTAGTAAAATGATAGTAATTACAGGGAAACTTGCACTATATATCTAACAAATTTGTGTAACATTAATGAGCTTTTTTATTATAAATAGATGTATTATTGACGCAAACACTCGATGGGCACTCTTTGAAGTATTGCTAATCACTATATGTAGACATGATAATTCAACTCCATCTGCTTATTTCCCATGAATATATTTAACTTTTTCTTTAAGCATAAGGGCAAAAATTCATACATTTCATTTGTGTTGTAAGAAAAAAATTGATGGTTTCTTTAAAATGAATATAATAAAAAATTAGACGTAATGCATAAAAACTTTTAAAATAACAATATAATAAAAATGGTGCATTACATTCATAGTTTTTTTTTTTTTTTTTAATTTATGTAAAGTCTTCCAATTTATTGATACCGAAGACCCTGACTTCCAAAATTAAACCCGAACGTAAAAAAAAAGCCTTTCAATTCCTTAGAAACATTACAGTGTTGTCAGGATTTTCGTTTGATTAAAAGAGGTACATCAGACAAATGTTTAAAAGGTACAAAAGCAGAATAAGCACAGCAAATCTTATTTTAATCTGAATCACGGTTTATATGAATTTTATTTGCATCATTTATTACTTCAATTGTTGGTAATCACATTATTTTATAAATTTTGAAGCTAAATTTCCAAACTAAACTTCCTCATACTTATTCTCAATTTAAAGTTTAACATTTTGAGTTGAAAATTTCGTTTTTTTAGTCCCCTCTCTTACTCTTTGCACGATGTATCTAAGAGCTACTATAATGTTTTCTGGTTTGCCTTAAAAACGTAAAAAATAAATAAATAAGTATTGCAGAACACGAATATAATCCATCGCTCCCCCACCTTTTATATTTTTTCGATTCTAACACTCCTTTATACCTTTATTTTATTTGTGTCTAATGTTCAAACTATCTTACCAGCAAAAATTTTTTTTCAACAATTTGGAAACGATGGTAATCCTAAATGATATTTTTTTTTTTTCATGTTTTCGATTGGCAGAAAATTAGTGGAAGCACGTTTCGGGAAGCTACGTTCTGTCAATGATGTTTTTTTTGTTTCAAGTGTTCTCTCCCCTCAACCATGGCCGGGGAAGTTTCGATGAAAATATCTGCAAAGAAAAAGGCTTAGTTCTGAAAAAAATTGTGTTGCATAAAGTTAAATAACCAAAAAAAGAATGAAAAAACTGAAAAACAGACATGAGTTAAAATAAAAGTTCGACGTGAGATGAAATTTTATCTATCTGTGATGTCTTTATTTGTATAATAAGGCAATATTTAAGAATTTGGTCATGAAATAAATGTAATACAGAAATATATTAACAAGTCTGCATTTTGATCAATTCAGAAAAGTTGTTTATTATTTCTTATGAGCTCAGCATTGAACAAATATATGTGAAAAAATAATTATATTTTACACACAAACACAAATTCTTAACCCGGCATCACTTGCGCGAAAAAAAACGACCGAAAGCTCTCACGCAGGGTATCGCATACCCAAGGATGTTTACATTCTGTTTTTACCGTAAAATTTTTATACAAAATTCAAAAAGGAAGAAAGGTAGGAAATGCAATATGTTTGTTACATTTTTCACATGTAAATTTAGTTTTTCTGATATTTTTATAACGGCATTCAAAACATTGTTTATACACTCTTTTAATCTCTTCGTGAGGGAATACGATATTTTTACTGGATCTTAATCCTTTTTAATCTGTATCTTTTTAAAACTATACAGACAGAAGTAAACTTCTTTATTCTTTAAATTCAAAAATTTTGGAATGTCACTTTTATTTTCTCTTATTGTTCCAGCAGTAGTTTTTTTTTCAAAAGTTCACCTGAAAGTGAATAAGATGTGTTTAAAATCCTTGTTGTCTCCTTTAAAATTACGTTCTTCCCCAATGCTTTTGTTTGTCTACATATAAAACATTTATTTTCAACAGTTTCTTCCTTTTCTAAATCTGGATTGATTTCAGTGAAGGAATCATACGTGCTGTTATATCTTTCATCATTTGATTCTTCCTCATCATAACCGCTAATATAATTTCTTCATCCGAAAATACTGTTGTACTATATATATATATATATTAAATACTGTATCCATTAAATTACTTAAATATCACATTTCATCATCATAAGTATAATAATAGCATAAGGAAGAATTACGCTCATGCATTCAAACCTGTAATGTCGATTCACGCGCAAGGTGTAAAATTTCCGAAAAGGCGCTATCCAAAAAATATTTATTTAGAATTCAGCTACAATCTAAGCCCCCCTCAAAAGATATGACCTTTAAATCAGCTACACGAGAAACTATCCATTTTCCAAAAAAAGGGCTTAGAAGGAGCGCTGAAAAAAGTTAGACGATGGGTATGACATACCCTTTGCGAGAAGTGCCGGGTTAACGTGTAGTTTGCTTTTATCTGCATTGCATTATTATACTCTCCTATTAAACTTTCAATTTCATCTGATGTTCATGGAATATAGAATTTGAATTGAAAATTCTTGTTATTTCAAATTTATATTTATGAAAAATCATTTTATAAATATTAGAAAATTACTTAGAGAGTAATATAAAAATTAAAATTATTTCAATATAAATTCATTTTCTCTTTAGAAATGTGTTTTACAAACGTATTGTTTATATGTATTTAATATCGTAAGATAGAGTCATCCACATATTGATTAAAATTTCAGTTAAATGTAATGTTTTTAATTATTTAAAAATGTTTTTACATAAATTTCAAAAATTAAGTTTAACTGTTAAATATTGATATAATCACGAAATTTACATTATTTTTTTGAAAATCATGATTTTATCATCAATTAAAGGAAAATTGTTACTTGATAATAATTAATTATTTGTGTAAATGGGTTCTATCAGAATTGTGTTTGTAAAAATATTTTTAAGATTTAAGTTCCATTGTTATTAACATCACTTTTTTCGATATTATATTATTTACGTGTGAAAATGTTCATAGAAGATAAAAAGGTAATCTCGCATGTTATAATTCATTTATAAGTTGACTTTATAAGCATATAATTTATAATGCGAGATTGTTATCTACTAAGTGCAAACATAGAGTATCGAGAGAAATCAATATCGATATGCAAAATATACTATACATTTTGTATACAATGGTGTAAAGATTTTTAAATAATATCTAAATTTTTTGAATAATGAACGTATTTTTTTTTGGGAAATTGTCATAATATTTGGTAGTAGCTCAAAATAATGATACTGTGAAATTTGAAATCGTAATGTAGGTCATCTGAATTTTGTTGAAAAATTAGAAATCTCAGATACATACAAATTGTGCATTTGCATTGTATGCCAGATGATGCAGTATATCTCATAGAATTATAACGCCAAAGTCTCTCCTCAAGCAGAATAACCATTTTGAGACATTAAAAAAATATTCATATTGATTATTTCCTATATTTTAGATCATATTATACGTATAGAGATTTGCAGCAATTTTAGCACTTTTTAAAACCTATTTACTTATAATTTATCTTACAATTTCATTTGACTCTCAGTATAAGTCACTGAGAATAATATTTGAATTAATTGCTGAAAGCAATTTTAAATGTTTGCTTAACTTGAATTAGTTCGTACATTTTTAATTTACCATATTTATTTACTGCATATGATTCTGACCATTCAAAAATGTTCAATTTCAAGCTTTTTTTCCCAAACCTATATAAGCTCACACTTTTATATATTTATTTATTTATTTGGTGGAATTTTCAATTGTTAATAAAATACTTTTTAAAAACGCCAATTGAGTTGAAATTTTATATACATGATTTTTTTGGGATACAATACAATAATTTAATTATAATTTTAAAAATTTAATTGTTTAAAAAGCAATTGTTAAAAAGAATTACAAATACACCCCGTTAGAATCATTTCTGGCGATTTAGGACCCTTTTCCCGGAGGTCGAAACGAAAAGTTTTTCTTCTCAATTTTAAAGCATTCAGTTGAACTGAAATTTTATATACACGATTGTTTTGGATGACAATAAAATATTTTTAATGAAAATTAATTTTTTTTCCTTAATTTTTTGGGATTTTTCATATGCATATGCATATTAATATTAATTGTAACTATTTAATAAAAAGTAGCCAAAAAAAAAAATTCTGTTGATCTTAGTAGGAATTGTATTAATTTTTTTTTATATTACTTGTTAATAATTTAATCACTTCGGCAATTCAATTTATTTCTCATCTTTTTGAAATATTTGTAAAAATCACGAGACTGTAATTAAAAGTATACTTTCATAAGGAATGTTAAATAAATTTTATGAAAAAAAATAGTACTTATAACATTTATTCGTATTTAAAATATCAGATCTTGAGGATGTGCATTTATTTTATCATATTCGGAAATAGAACACATAACACATGGATCAATAAGTCCGAGACTAACAATAAAAAAAAACATTTTTGGAAAATTTTTTTTATTCATCAACATAATCACCTTTTAGGTGTAAATATTCCAACGCTTTTCCCCAATTTTTCAATACCATGTTTTTAAAAAAATTTTTTCGCTTCAAAATAAGCTTCAGTTTGGATGACCCCTCATTTTTCAAATCTTTTTCCCTGGAGCATTTTTTTTAAAATCAGCAAAGAGCCAGTGTCATGGGGGTAAACGAGTATAGGGATGGGGGAAAAGATCAAGCCCACCCCTTCAATTTGCCATTGTTTTCATCGACTTGTGGCAGGGGGAGTTTTAAAAAAAGGGTTTTTTTTCTGATTGCGCGTTTTTTTCGATTTTCCCCTTTAAACGCACCAGCAAATCAATATAATAATCCTGTTAATCGATTTACCTTTTCGAGGGCTGAAAATCACGCCATGCGTATCCCAAAAAAGCGCCATGACTTTTTCCAGCTGCGGCGTTTTCGGACGCTTCGACGGTTTTGCCAGCGTGCGCCATTTGATGACTCCCCTTCACTCCCGAAATGTATGATGTATCCAGCGTCCATGGTCCCTAACGACGCAAGAAATCTTTTTTTTGGGTAAAAGGATAAAACACCAATCATCGACTCGTTGCTGTTTTGTTCCATCGAAAGCAATCGCGGCACCCACTTGGAAAAACCTTTTTCATGCTCAATTTTCATGGAGGATAGTAAATACACTTTCATATGATATCTGTGTCATCTCCAATCTCACGGAGCTTCATTTTTACGATCTTTCATTATAATTTTGCCCTTTCCCACTCACTTTTTTCCGGTGTAACGGCTTCCACAGGTCTACCGAGCTTTCCCCGGTCATTTCTGTCAGTACGACCACGTTTAAACTCGGCAAACCACCGACAAATCGTTGCTTTTGATGGAAAAGAGCCCGGGTAACATTTTCAATCCATTGTTTCGCTTGTACGGTGTTTTACCCATTAAAAAAAATGTTTTATCAGGACACGAAACTCGTTTTTTTCCATTTTTTAAACAAACTACAAAACGACTTTACTCCAACCTCGATAACTCAGCTGTTTCTGGTCCGATCGACTTAAAATTTTGACGTTTCAAGCAAAGGTTAGTACTCTAGAAAGACCTGGTTACTGGTTTACTACGAGCGCCATCTCTGGGTTAGTCTCGGGACTTATTGATCCATGTGTTAATTAAGTAATGTTCAGAATGCATGTAAATCATCGCCACTTGACTTGTTCTTTCCTGGACAAAAATGTGAGCATATAAATAATGAACTTTCTATCTAACTCTTAGGAGAGATGAAATACTCGTCATTTGTTAAAAGGTAATAAATTCTGAGATAATATGTGGTCTCATACAATATAATTAGAATTCATGAGAATGGATATCATCGTAAAATTTTCTACTCGATTCATACCTCATGTTTCAGTGAGAAATCAACTTCAATTCCGAGACTAGAAAACTTTAATTAAGATTGGGATCAGTCGTTTGTCTGAGTAGAATCCTTAAATGGAATTTGATATGAAATCTAGATTGAATTTCTATAATTTATGTACTACTTGTAAGTAATTTTAGGATCTTAAGTTTTATTTAAATATATATCTTTCCATATTAAAATCACGATACTTTAAATACTTTAATATTTAAAAACAGATATTTCATTCTAACTGGTAAAGAAAAACATGTGTATTTTATTCCTGAAAAATTATTTACTATTGTTACACATTACAAATATTTACATATTACACATTATTACGCAATAAAAAAAAGCTTTAGTAATTAGCAAAAATCACCTTTAAAAATTGTAAAAATAACTCATTCGAGTGTCTACTATTTCATTTATACCCTCCTTTTTAAATTTGTACTGATTCGGTAAAGCAAGGAATCCATCAAATATGATGGATTCCTTTTGTATAAAAACGATTATGCAAACATATTCGTGGCCAGTTTATATGCGTTATTATGCTGTTGCTACTTACTATTTATGCCACCTGATCGACAGTAACAACAGATCAAGGCCTACGATATTTCATCACGGTGAAGGGCTATATTTTTACGCCTCTCGTTAGATTTAGCTTTGAGTACCATGCAAGTGACAGTACGAATTTGCTCGATTCCACCCCAATTCTGAGGGAGAACTCCCTGAGGGTTGTCAGAGGCCTCCCAATTGTTTTCCCCTTCCACCAACCTCATGAGATGACTTGCGGCTCGACAGCTATTTAGGGTACCCCCGTGCCGTGAAGGTACTATACATTTACAAACATCCATGCCTTCTCCGGGATTCAAACCCAGGTATTACGGCACTGCAGTCAGCGTCAAGAACCATTATACCAGATGGGCGGCTAGTATATTCAATTCACTCACAAATTAAACCTTAAATGATGCCTTATCAGTATCAAATATTCATTATCAATGCTTACTCAACTTTCATTGCATAACCCTTTAAATGTTTGAGGTATTGAATATAAAGTATAGGATTGATCATTGTTTTTTTTACAACTATAAAACCGAATCTTGTATTCTTCAAAATCAATGAATAAGAAGAAATAAAAAAAATAAAGAATATTATTTTCATATATCCAGCAATAATAAATCTTACATTTTAGAGAAAATGAAATAAAAATAGTGAAAAATAAAATAAAGCATTTGTATTCCTTATAGCATTACGACCATTTAACTTAAATAAAAAATATTAACAAATCTAAAAACTATTTTACAGTGACATTTGATTCGTCTTATACTACTTAGTTTAAGTTTTCATCAAAGGATTGTAATTTCAATGTAAAGATTTATTTTTACAAAGTTAATTATAATATGAAGTATCAGGAAATGCTTTCTCTGAGACGATATTTTTAAACATCATACTGAGAATGAACCCTATTTTAATGATCTTTATATATCCTGCTTGTGTGTGTGTGTGAACTCAATATTTATCACAACATACTTAATTTTAACATTAATACCAATATGATACATGTAAACGTTCCATTTAACATTGCATGATTTAATGCCATATGAATAAAAGAATTAAGCTTCAGGAAGTCTTAGAAATCAAGGATATTTATTATTAAATAATTGGCATTCGACTTTAAAACTAGAAACGGAATTATGTATAAAGTTAAAATGTACTATGTTTATTAATACAGTTTTTCAACAACAAAAAAATTACGTGCCTTATGATTACAATTTTTTCCGAATTAAGATGCAATTTAAGTTTATTCATTCTTGGAGTCATGCATCATACTAGTGTTAACTGTGTTATACGACAGAAACGTTCCGTGATGTTTGTCATCAAACGTAAAAAAATTCGATAATGACCCCGTTTTTTTTTTTTTTTTTTACTTACCTTTAATACTTGTTGCAGTACTAATCTAAAATGAAGATTATTTAGATTTTGTTTTTTGATATTGCAGACTTATTCTTGTATTCTGAATAATTTAGTAGTGTATGATGATTATTTTATTCATACTAGAATTAATCATACTTATTTTGATCCAATGTGTAATGCATCGCAGCATTGTCGTCATAAAACTGCAAGGAAATTGTAAAATGAGCAAGTATAAGATATTAGAAAACTTTATTATTAAATGCCGCAAATCTCTGAAGAAAATGTAAAATATATTTCATTACTCTAAAGAAGGCTGGATTGTTGTTATAAAATGTTCTTTTATTTTTATATTCTTACCTTATTCGAAAAATAAAATGAGCTATATATCTAAAGTAATTGTAACTCATACATGGCTACCAATAAAATTGTCAAAACATATGTTCAATAACGAAACAAATTATTTAGGAAATACACAAAACCCAGATCACGG
>BMAV01006338.1:21607-51604 GCA_019973955.1 Trichonephila inaurata madagascariensis
TTATATATATATATATATATTAGCTATTGTGAATACTTTCCAAATTAATTTAAAGTTAAAATTACGTAGATATTTTTTTAGACATAAGAGTTATTTTGTTTTTATTCGCAAATAAATTACAGCCCATCAATTTACCTGAATGCTGCCAGTTGTCAATTTTAAGTTAACGGTAATTTTACATCAGAGTACATAATTGTGTTTCATTTGTGTAATGATGACATACAGTTCAGTAAATAAATGAATATACAGTAATTAATTAATAATTCAGGAAACACATCAATTTCTATTAATATAAGATTGCATAAGTATACTATATAATGTGTACTAGAAATGTTATTTGAATACAAAAATCAAACCGAAGTCAAAATTGTTTGATCAGTATGACTGAATTTAAAACATGTTTCCTTAGAATTTATTTCCCGGTACCCATTTATTCAATTTATGTTTAAAAAGGTTATGAGTTAAATTTAACTCTTTAAGGATTAAGCAGAAGATTGAGAGTTGAATTTAATTCCATTTCTGAATCCTAAAAATTTTTGGAATGTAGTAAACATTTATGTAAGTGATTATTCCTTCTCATTGAATTAATCAGTCTCATAAAACTGTTCAGTCTAGCCTTTAATATATATTTTTTAAATTTTAACATAATTATGAATTGATTTATTAATTGAACTGGCAGCAAAGGAAGGATGACTTTGCTTAGGTAGCTGTATAAGCAGGATCTAAATATTAATATTATGATTGTTTCCTGGAAATAAGAGTGTGCGTGTGTGATAATACGTATTACAGCATTTAAATATTGTAATGCTGAGAATTATAGGGGTTAAGAATATTTTGAGGCAGAAATAAAACAGTGGGATTAAAATTCTGTGTATTATGTTTTATCATTATTTTTATTAAATGGGATAGAGATTAATAAGTATGAAAGGGCAATGTATACAAATGATAAAGATATTTTTGTTGATCATAATGATTAAATGGAAAATAAATATTTACTTCTTAAGTAAAAAATTATGTTTCTTTATTCTTCATATATTCCTATCTAAAGTTATAATTTTCCTACTATAACAAAATATTTCTGAAGTTTTATTATCTATATTAAAAGACATATTAATCTAAATTTATTAATATATATATGTAATAGATTGAAGTAATGTTGGCCGGTGTAGAGTAAGTATCAATTTTGATTTAGTAATGACGTCATCAGAATAGAGCTTTACATCATTTATTATGAGCACACATCAACAGATTAAAGCACAACTACGTTACGTTAATATTGAATAGACAGCGGCATTTTGGAGAACACAACACAAAGACAAAAAAAGCAGCAAGTATTTACAATCTTACGTGATGGCGGCAAGCAGAGAAAGAGAGCGGATTACATCAGCTTTTGGTGTTTATATACCAACAGTGCACAAGCGCGTGACTATTACGTAATAGTGGTTCTGATTGGCTAGAATGCGCGGGATACGGAAATCGGTTTAGCGGTTAGATTACAACGTTTATTTTTAAACCTAAGAATTAAAAAATAATTTATAGATCATTAAAGAGTTAATTAAAAGTATGTTAAAGGGAATTATTATATATATATATATATATATATATATATATATATATATGCGTGAAACCTAACTCAAAGATTACAGATACTAGAGGAAGAACTACTTAAAAGAAGTTCAAAATTAAATTTTAAGAGTACTGCAGTTGAAATCACATTTATTTTAAAAGTTCTTTTATTGAAAATATGTCACTATTAGAGTGTATTATTATTTATACTTTACTTTCCTATTTTTTTAAAAAATTTTAGATCTTAAATGTAGATTTTATTGGTTTCTCACTACTGATTTTAAATGTTTAAATAATATGGAAAAATACGAAAACAGGGATAAAACCATTGTTTCAATAAAAACTATAAGCTCATACAGGTACCGTATAAGAATTGTAAAGAGTATCAAAATTATCAGTAGGATGTACAAGTATTTGCTAAATTTTTACTTGCTGGTCTGAATTCTCCCCAAGTCAAACTGACTTAACAATTATTTTAAAATTGTCAATACGTACTAAATTAATTAAATTACGTTTTTATATTTATCTGAGAATTTTCACCATGGCTGTAATGTAAATAGCACTGAATAAAACTCTTTATCAAAATCATAACTGTTGATAGAGTAATTTCCTTAATCTTGTATGAATCTTTATATAGTTATTTGTGCCCTGGCATTTAGAAATGCAATACAGTAAGAAGAAGGAAAATCAAATTCTATTTTACTGAATAAATAACATAACATATGCAAGTGAATTGATTGGAAGGAGAGCCTCATTCCATTTGTGGAAAACGTCTGCGGAAAAAGTAATTGGCAACAGTGATCACGCACTGTTTAATTGCCTAATATGGCTTTTTACACGTCACCTGAAATCGAGAGGGGGGAAGGGGCAATGTACAAAAAAACTACGCAGTTGATTCAGATTTGAGTAAAAATCAAAATATTTTATATGTAAATATGAAATATGTTTTTTCAAATTTTTAATATACATATTAACGCGCGCGTTGGAAATTATTCCTTTTCCATACTTTTATCATCTGCTTTGATTCAAAAATTTATATAACTAATTTTCTTACTGTTAATTTTATTTACTGATCATTAACCATTTGGTATCACTAATAATGGTGCAATTGTTGTTATCCTTTTTGTCATGAATCTCGGTGTGGGAATTGTTTGTTTGACTGTTACGGTTCAAATTGACTTGTACTATAAAGAGTTGTTGGTTTTACTGATTGATTTTATTATATTTTCGGTTGAAAAGATTTTTTAGGTAGTCTTACGTGTAACTATGTGTTCTTGTTTGTTATGTCCTAGTTTTAATTAAAAATTTCATTCTGTTTTGAATTGATTATTTGCGCCATATTTCAAACACTGAACCACCGAAACAAAAATGACAAATAGGTTCTATTTTCGGTATTTAAAAAAAATATTCGTTGTGCTGATATATCAATATATGTAGCTTACGTACGTTATCAAATTTCATCTGAATTAACAGTAGGTAGTTTGGATTAGTCGTTTACCAATCATCTGCGGTATATATTCGAAGGGCAAAAGATCAAGAAAACATGGCTGTGAGTACTATCAAAGATAATTGAAACACTGAATGCCTTGCTAGAATTTTCTATTCACATATTGGCTAACACAGATTATAAGACAGATTACAATAATTCTTATAGAAGGGTTCTTGATGTCACTGGTCATCATTTCCATATCCAATGAAGGACTGTTCTAACTTTCGGTAGTATAAAGGGAATGATGTGTAATACATACAATATGCCCATCCCTCTCTCCTGAATCTCCGAATTCCATTTTCTGCCCATTATGGATTAATTTCCACTGACATACGTATTCGTTTCTCGGAAGAATACTTCAAAATTTGTATGAGCCTTTATTCACATTATGTCAAATTTAAAACCCTGTTTGACTAATATTTAGTAAGTAGTAGCTTTCTCATTAAGTTATTCGATGAAGGGAAACGATTATAATTTAAACTCTTTAAGAAATCCATTATAAACTGTCGAATTTCTTTTCTTTCTTAGATAATTTCTAAATTAAACTTTATAGAAATAATTTGTATGTGACTCAATTAGATAATATTTCATAAAATGCACCAGAATTTGCTTCATGAATTACATTACAATTACTATGATTATTACTATTATTACGAATATATATAGAGAGAGTAGCACGCCCTGATCCATCATAAGAATTTGGAAACCGATAATTCACCTCCTTCCTTGTATTATGCTTTGTAAAAATAATTTTAAAGCTAACAATGGTGTGCGTATTTTTCACAAAGGTGACGTATTATATATTACATCCATAAGGAGACATTTTAGAAACGTACACCTGATTAAAACTCAAAAATATATCTATTGAACAAAAATATATTACTTTAGTCAGAACTTATTTCGAAATAAATTGTCCAAAAGTATTGAATATTATTAAGAAACAAAAACTTATTACATAATGAAAGTTTTTATTCAATTATATATATTTATTACGTGTTGCATGTGACTTCTTTTTATAAATTGCATTATGTATCCTAGTTTCTTTGACACTTTTGTGATATACTGAAATGTATATGTAAGATATAAGCTCGTGTATTTTGATAGGAAGTTTTACTCTTGTTTTAATAATCAATAAAGTGTCCCACCATTGAAACCATATCTCTGAGTATTATTTTCTAATAATCTTCATAGGTACCCAATCTCAGGGGGAAATCAAGAATTCTTCTGCCACAGAATCTCGTTGCAAAGAAATTATTCTTCATCACTTAAACAATGGTAAGGATATTGATATGCAATGAAATATTGAAGGATACTTAATGAAAATATAACAAGATTGTTTTCTGCTAGTGTTAAAGAAAGAATTTAAAATGTGAGGACTTTTGGAGAAAAATATATATTTAAATACTTATAAATACTGACTTCATTATTTTGAGTAAAATCCATTTTAAGACTCTTGTGACTTACATTTGTGAACTATATATTGTTTCTTCCTGTGTATGTTTTGTATACTCCTTTCATGCAGTAATGACTATTGCTTTTATGAATAAAATAGGTACATTGCCTGTTTATGGAATATTCCTTTCTTTTAAGAGAGGGATATGATATAGAATTAAACACTTTAATTAATTCGTGCGGGCAAGAGAAAGACTGAATATTAATGTCAATAATTTTTTACATCTAAAAAACACTTTGAAACCGAACGGATTAGCTTCATTCTTTAATATTATCAGAAAACAGCCTTAAATATATTTTGTATTGATATACAATAAAACCTGTTTTTGTGAGGTTCTTTTTTATGTGATTTCTTTTATGCGGTATATGATTTCAACAGTTTTGACGTCACTGTTATGTTTTTTGTTTTTTTTTTCAATGTACAAAAATACACTTTAAAATGCTCAGTTCATTTGTTATAAACAATCTCCCGACAATGCTTGTTCAATTGGTTCCTCTCGAATGCTACTGTTTGAAGACGAAACTGTCAATGATAGTGACATTATCAATAATTTGATAGATTATGAAGGCTGCAAGAAGAACTAGATTCTTTGAGATCGGATAAAATATATGCAATGATCCAGCTTGTTAATACAGCAACTGAACATTCAACTCAGGTTATATTTCACAAGCAACTCATAACAAATAACACATTTCCATAGCCCAAAAGATAAGTACAGTCGATAGCGGTATAAGTTCAGTCGGTAAAAGGCGTCAGAATAAAGCTAGTTATTATCCAAAAAATACATATAAAATAGACTTAAATAATAATAATAACACAGAGTTACACAATGAAAAAAAATACAAGAGCAGTGATAGCTGAACTTAATGTGTTTTTTTATGCTGATTTCAAAAATAATAATAAAAATTTTCCATCACGTCACGGTTTTTTTTTTTTTAAATATTAATTTTACTTGGATTTTTATGCATATTTCTTGGTTTTTTTTACTTGCTTGGATTTTTATGAATTTCTTCCCTCTTTGGCTGACCTTCATTCAACCTTGTTGAAACGTACCGAATACGAATCTGTGATATCTTTACTTTGCCCCCTTTTCTTTCTGTCACAATATTTCTCTACCAATTGCGTCACGCAAATCATTAACTTAGATCCTTATCTTGGCCTGATAATGCAGGAAATGTCACTCTTCTAGATTGATTCTGAACGTAAGACGCTGAAATTTTTATTTTGTTTTCAGTTTTTTTTTTTTTTTTTCATGCGTAATTTATTGTAGTGCATGGCTTGCGTAAGTGGGAGCTTCATCTCAGAAACACTTTTAATAGTTGTTTTTTTTCCCGTGCGTTTCCTGAATCATGGCTTTGAGTTTCAGACGCTGTGAAAATTTACCACATGACTTTTGTTACATATACGGCGAATACTGTTTAGTTAAAAATCGCATAAGAAGCATTACAGACCATGAAAAACAACTTTATCTTGCGTATTTTTGCATGAAATTTGGAGACCAAGACAAATCCTGGGCTCATTATAAGATCTGTGTAAAGTGCCTTAAAACAATCTACGCTTCTGGCTCAAAGGAAAGAGGACTTCAGTACGATTTGGAGTTTCTATGACAAAGAGGGAGCCGAAAAACCACTCTGATGATTGTTACTTTTGTTCCTGTCTTGTCCATAGGTACAGCTACAAAAATCAAAAGCTGATACCTTATCCTGTTAATATTCCATTGTCATATGCTTCGTTCTTCATATGCCTTTGCCTCCAAATTTACAAACAATTTCCAGGTAAATCCGAAGTCGATAGAGGGAATCTTTGTCACTTCCAGATATTCGCAAGATTATGAAAGATAACGAATTTGAGAATTGCAGGACAGCAGAAGAAAAAAAGAAGCATGAGTTATTTTCAAAGATGTCGTCAGAAAGTTTCATGGCAATTGCAAGGATCCTGACTGTAAAAGAAGTCCAATGAATAAGTTGGAGAAATTTCAAAAGTTAGGTTGCTCCATGAGTGTGAAAATACATTTCTTTCACACACATGTAGACTTTCTCCCAAAAAATTTAAGATTAGTCAGTGAAAAACAGAGGGAAAGGTTCCATTAAGGTATGAAATATAAGGAGCGCAAATACCAATGAAAAATGGCCAAGAACATGTTAACTGATTATTGTTGTTTGTTAAACGAGATAGGCCTAAGATTAAATATAAAAGAAGAATGTCAAAAAGGAGTTTCAAAGGAAAAACAGAACGTACCTAAAGAGAAACTTTGTTTTGCCTTCTTGCACATTTTAAAATATGCTTCAAACTTGTATGTACACAAGCATAATTTTATCTCTTCGTGGTCAATCATCTATTTTATGTAAATACCTTAATAGAAACAATTAAAATAGCATGTTGGTGTGATTTTCTTTCAGAAATTACACTATAATTGGTTGTAAAATGTATAAATCTTAAAAGAGTTTCATGTTTTTCTCACGATCAAAAGGAGCTTTTGAAGTCTAGAAACAATGGGTTTCATTTAATTGCTGAGAAATTAATTTGTCTCACCAAGAGTCAATATTTACATAGATTCAACTGAATGAAAACCACTGTTGTCAAATTTCCCAGGCTAAATTGTTCGAGAGAATTCCTTTTTAAATAGGGTTTTAGCAAAAATATTGATATCGATTTTACAAAAAATCCTGACGTTAGAGGAAAAAATGGAAGTCATTTTCGAAACCAGCACACTAAGTAATACAAAAATCACTGAAAACATATTTTGTATTTTTCCAAAACTTTCATTTTGTACCCCTGTGTAATGGAATGGAAATTAAATATAGTATATAAATGAACATACATAGCACGTTAATAATAAACTACAATTTAAATAATAATAAAAATGCAGAATAACAATAAAAATACAATTCCATCCAAACATTGATACTTTTTTAATATGGTATGCACTAGGTATTTGCTTCGTATCCATTTGTATTAAGAATTTCTTTGTGATTAAATTAATTAAAATCAACAGAAAGTGAATTATAAATAAATATTATATCTAGAAAATTATATATAAAAGCCCATTTTGCAAAAATTTAATTTCGAGTTCTCCATTATTCTTGATATGGGATATTTGAATTTATTTAATTTTAATATAGGCAATAGATATTTGAAGTATAAAATTGAATATAAAATAATGATAAATGGACAAATTCAATAAAATTTGTTATTTTTTTTCAGTATTGATAGTATTTATGTTTAACTTTTATCTACTTTAGAAGAATTTTCATATACATTTATTCTAAGATGCAGTACTCCGTGCATTAAGAAAATTTGGATTAAAAAATTTTTCAATTTCTAATATGTAAGCAGAAACAATTTTTTTTATTTTCCTAATATATTATTATAAATTAATACGGCAAACATAATTTTTTAAATGATTAACCAAAAAAGGAAAAAAAAATTCCCAATAAATATTTCAAACTTAGATAAATCTCAGTTTTCATAGAAACGGTTAAATACAAGGATTAATTAATATAATATATTTAAATCTTTAATAATTAAATATAATTTTTTAAATATTATTTCTGTGGGCAACAAATTATTACCTTCTCGTTATTTCTTATACATGAATGAACTTTATCCTCATGAAATGAGAACAATTTTGCAGTGAGAGGTTCTGCCAAGAAGTTACCGTTAACTCTCAGAATTTTCGGTAGTGGAACGAAAGATGAGAGGCCTCAAGGGTAGTTTCATCTTACAAGGCAGAAGAATTTGTGATAAACTTTCCAAGCCATGGAACATAAATATAGAACTAACGCTAGGCCATTTTATTTTCGGCATGGTTTCACTTTTATAATTATGACGAGGAAAACATGGAGTATAATGACTGAAATTAAGAGAAGTTTTTCTTAATACTGTGTTTAACGAAGGATTTCGGTTAATACTAGAAGTGTAAGCAGAGATATTGCTAAGGAGGTGTAATACTTTGGTTGGAAATTCTGCTTTATTTGCTGAAAAATACAACTTTGAACTGATTAAAAATATAGAATTATCAAATATTTGTTATATTTACCTTAAGCACTGACTGAAGAACCTTTAAATAAATGAGATGCAATATGTATATTTAAACTTATTTAAATGTGGGATAATTCATGAAATTGGACAGTCAAAAATTCAGCCACTTAAATTTCAGATTCATATAGTAAGAGTACAATTAGAGAAATGTAAGATTTATAATATTTTATAAATTTACAAATACAACGCTCAAATCAAATTTCTTTCGCTAAGCAAAATAATTGAAACTAAATACTTTCGATAATAGTTGCAGAAAACCAATACTGAAATTCTCCGCAAAACCGTATTTACCGAATATTAATTCGTTTTAAAGTTGCTAAATCATTTTTAGACTCTATTATTGCGATTTGTATGCGTATTATGACAAGAACTAATGTGACAGGGAAATATAATATAAGTAATTTCTATTATTCAGTTTTGAATCTGGTATTGGAAAAACAAGAGCATAAAATATTACATATATGAGGTACTAAATTAACTATGATCCCATTTCAAGAAAAATAAAGAATGTGGAACAGTGGAAGATACTACACAATTTTAATGAAATCTTATAGTACCCAGGACATAAAAATATATATACCAAGAAGAAATAAGGCAAAACTACAAAGATGTTTCACACGAAAAGATAATTTAGTTTTGTACGCAAATGATTAACACAATTAGTTGAATAGCCAAAGCTCTAGCAGATCAGAACTACTCATCTACCAGAGACATCTTAAGAACTTAACTATTATGAAGTTAATAGAGACCGAATATTAATTTGTTTTGCTTAGGATTCTTAAGACTTTTATATATACGATCAATCTTATTCATGATTATTTGGATGGTTGTTTTTGGGGTTAATAGTATAAAGTCTTCTATATTCTTCACTGTACTATCTTCTCTCTGTGAGGGATGGTCTTCCACTTCTTAAACCTTCTGTAACGGGCATGTGGCCAGTTTAATAATTCTGTTGCCTGCAGTATCGTATAATGGGGTGTCATTTCCATTAATATAGCCTCCTCTCATCACGGTATTGCGGGGTGCTGTAACTTTCTGAAACTAAGAAATTCACCATTAGTAGTTGTAATTTATAACATAATATTATTTGGGTCAATTAATGAGCAAAATTAATTTTATCTAGTTATATATGCTATTTCACAGTAATAACTAAGATTTAATATATAGTGGGTGCTTCTAAAAGAATATCGGAATTTTATCGCTTTATAGTATTTGTTACGTATAACTTAAAAGTACAATCCATACATCAAATGAAAAAGTAACTGAAACAGTTTTACCTACAAGCTTGAAAATGTTCAATGTGAGCCCCATTCGTCACTCGGCACACATCAAGTCGATAAACGAGATCATCCCAAACTTTGTTCAGTGTGTCTGAGGTAATTCTAGCAACAGCTGCTTCAATCCTATGTCTTAAGTCTGGAAGACCAGCTGGTAGTGGAAGTACGTACACACAGTCCTTAATGAATCCCACAGATAAAAATCACATAATGTCAGATCGGGTGAACGTGGAGGCCATGCGAAACAAGCTTTATCATTAGACCCTTTGGGGAAAATCCATTGATCGAGTACAGTGATGTTCAACCAATCACGTACTAAGAGATGCCAGTGAGATGATGCATCATCTTGCTGCCAAATGAAGTTATATGGTTCACTTTATTCCAATTGATGAAATAGCCATAGTTGTAGAGCATCAAGATAGACAGAACCAGTTAAAGTTGGCTCTCTGAAAACAAAAGGCTCATACACTTTACACCGAGAGACGGCACACAAAAAACACATTCTATTTAGGTTAGTCTCGTTGCTGTTCTAGCAACTTGTGAGGAGTTTCTAAGCTCCAGAGGCACGCATTATGAGTATACACCTGTCCACTGAGTTATCCACCGGAACGCTCGTTGCACAGTAATAGCAGATTCTGCCTTTGCAAACTGGGGAATGCAAAGCGTTTTCTGTTCACTAGTCTCCATTTTCCTACTAGCGAGCAGATCGGCTGGAAAAGGGAAAATTTTAAATAGGTTAGGCGCATGCGCACACATATCAGCAAATAAAACTGTTTCAGTTGGTATTTCATTCGATGCATGGGTTATACTAATAAGTTAAATGTAATAAATACTATAAATCGTTAAAACTCCGATATTCATTTATAAACACCCTGTACTTAAGTATCAAAAGTAATTGTTGAAAATTCTGTACGAATAAATGGAAGAATTTAACTTTTACTTTTTAAATGAGGTAATTATAAATGATGCGGAGTTAAGGGGGGGGGCAGAATAAATTTTCAAGAAAGGGATAAACTAGGGTGACAACAGTATGGGAATTAATTGTTAATTTCTTTTTCATCAAATACATGATTTAAATTTCTGAGTAGATACAAATGTTAAATAAATCAGCAGCAACAGCATAAATTTAGGGAAGATTTAGTTTTATTGTTCTTTCGTTTTGTTTTTAGGGAAACGGGCTACGAGTTCTTTTAACTTACAAAAAGAATCTTCTAAAAATAAATATAATTATGAGAATTCATAATGCATAAAGAAAGTCATATGCATATATATTCGAGGTGTGTCGGGAAACTATGTACCGTTTCGTTCTGCCGAAACCACTGCTGTAGTATCGGAGTTCAACCCTTGAGCACATGTGTCTCTGGTTAATTGTCAATACAGTGATACTATTACAGACAAATTGTGTTTTTTTTTTCAGAAACCTTAGCGAGTGTTCAAAATGTTTAAGATGATTGCTGATCCCGCCGACACTGAAATGCTGTCTGTAATCCAATCTATTAGCGCAAAAAATGTTAAGCAAGTTGAAATCCATCGTCAGCTTATACAAGTTTATGAAGAAAATGTAATGAGTGATAGACTGGCATACCAGTGTTTATGAGGAAGCATGGAGTGTGTGGCCTGCTGTTGTTAACAATAATTTGGTTTGAGAATAGTGAAAGGAAAAATTCGTAAAAACTGACGGTTCACACAATAAGATTGCTTTGTGTGTGTGTGTAATGAGTTTTCATAAAGAGCTGCTTAGCAATATCTCTCTTCACTAGTGGCATCTTTCTTTGAAGAGGGTATAGACAAGTTGGTTCCCTGATATGACAAATGCATGAACAATGCTGACACCTATGTAAAAGAATATTTTTAAACACATGCTCTTTCAGGTAAAAATAAATTTTGTTTTGAAAAAAAGATTTTATTCCAGACTTTCTAAAACGGTATTTATATTTGCACAATCCTCGTAAATATATACATATACAGTCGGACCTCAAATAACGAATTTTAATGTACCTTATAAACCAAATAAAACAAATTTTAAATTCATGAATACTATACATAAAAAAGTAATTATTCACACCTCTTTTTAAATTAATATATGTTTATTTTATATATCTTACCCATCAAAAAACAAAGAAAGAAAGAAAAACTGCAAGGAAAACAAGGAAATGGAATGTCGAAGGATTCACTGTATTTTCAATATTAAGAAAATAATTTTATACTACAATTAATGAATTTTAAGGACATTTTATAATTTAAATCATACAAGTAATATTAAACCTATATTATTTTATAATTAGAACACGGAGACAACTCCACTGAGAGTGAAAGAGGATATCGAAGATGTTTCTAGTGAATTGGTCAATGGGAGTTAAAGGTTGCGCTTCTTGGATTAAACGTCCAGAACTCTATTGCTCTCAGCGAGTTAGGATCCAATAAAACCAGTTCAAGATTTATTACCCCCATTAAATGTATTAAAGGGAGAATAACTCGAAATTTTTCTGAAATACTTTACAAAAATGGAGATCAAAAACTGAATCACGAAAGAAAAAGTACGTTATGTAGAAAATTCACTTCGCTATAGAGAGGTTATTTTACGAAGAAAATTGTGAAATGTTCAAGGTTCCAGGAAAAAGTTCGCTATATAGAAATATTATATATTTATTTATGTAATCTAGCTTATAATATACTTACTATAATTTCTAGCATTAAGCGAATGATTGTATTGAAATATTTTCCTAACCATCATCTCTTCGTTTAAAAGATACGACTTGAAAGTCTAAGATTGAAGTGGAATTATTTTTTCACACACACACTCCCTTAAACCCCTTCCCTAAAGCGGATTTACACAAAACCCGTTTTCAATGGATTTCCATTCAACATAATAAACATGCTTGTCAAATCTTCATACATGTACCTTATTAAAGAATAACTTTTCAGACGCGTATTACATATTAATTTACAAGCAGACCCATAATTTCAACAGAAAGTAGATTATAAATAGAGATAATGAATAGCTTTTAAAGATAAATTTCCCTTCATCGTTTGTTGAAAAATTACTATATTCTACATGCATGTGAAAGACTAAAAATAAATTCCAGTTGACTTATTTATAAATATTTTGAATGTAGGGCGATTTGAAATAAGTAGAATGTTAGATGATTTATCATTAACTGAGATTCATGAATGAATGAGTATCCTTTTCTTAATCAAAGAGCTAGAAAAGATTGAATGAAATATTTGTTTACATTACTCACACACACACACACATGCTAGAGTAAAATAAAGTCGTATTCTATGAAACAAAAGCTCTTTGAGAAATGATTTATATATGTAAATTTTTAGTTAGCTGTAAAGATAAAATAGTCTTTTTGCATAAGTGTAAGCGATGCTTACATCAAATTTGATATTATAAAGAACGTAAATATATGTGAGAGTAAACCAATATATAACTTTCTAAAGGAAACAAAAATATATTAACTGTTTGTAACTGTTAGCTCTAGAGAGAATTGGAGATATACCAATTGATGCCGTTCAGGTTTATACGGATGGGAATAGAGACGATTATTATCGATCTGGCAGCGGAATTTACATCAAATCGCAAGACAATATCTTAAGAATCCAGAGGAGAATTCCAGACGGTTGCTCGGTTTTTCTCAGTGAGCTAATATAGCCATTGATGAGGCCCTTAGTTCTCTTGCATCTCTTCCAAATGGAAAAGAGATTTAGATACTGTCTGATAGTAGAAGTGCAATACAGCACTTGTCCAATTGGCAAAGTGTGAGAGATAATGTTAAAGTGTCAATACACACCAAGTTAAACCACTTTCCACATCGCATCAAATTCATCTGCACACAGTGGACTCCCTCTGACATAGATCTAGAGGAAAATGAGATTGCGAACACTTTGGCCAAGGCTGGCGCTTGCGAGGTACCAGAGCCGTCAGCACCCCTAACCTTTTTGGAGATTTTCTCTAGAACAAAATACCAGAATAAAAGACCGCTTGGATACCCCCCTAGAGCACCATTGTATCAGTGTTCTAGTCCTGGAGGCTCACTAGCTCACGGTTTTACAAGACAGAGTCAAACTCTTCTAGCCCGCTTTCGAAGTGGCCATATCAAAACAATGAAATTTTCCGAAGGATGCAAGAGCTTTAAAATGTGCACGAACTGTTCTGAGCCAGCCTCGCCTGCTCACAACGTCGAATGCCTAGGGCTCACCAAGCAGGATTTAGAAGACGATCCCTTGCTGGTGTTGGACTTTCTGAAGGTGTACAATGTCATGGACCTGGTCCAGCACTGCTGACCAATGGGGGCGTGCAACAACAACAACATAAATGTAATTATATTATGAATTCATTGCTTATACAAAATGCTTAGGTTAAATTCATTGAATACTCCTAGGAAATATGTTATTACACAGAAAATCATCAATTTTTATAATTACGTTACATTTATAAAGATGTTTCTTAAATTTGTTATAGAAAAAAGGCAAGGAAAGAAATCGTTATTTTGTGAAAATTCTTTCTTTACATGTGTATGTTTCAAGTTTCAGTTCTTGATCCTCATTCAAATAAAACCAAAAATAAAAGGGTGGGCACATTTTTTGAACAAAGGTCTCCAAACATCCATTCCTTTCTGGATTGAATGTAAATTATTTTTATGAAGAAGTCTATCTGACAAACAAAAGAACATGTGCATCCGTGGATAAATAAACCAAACGATTTCTTTGTGCTTTCAACAATCGCAGTTATGAATCCATGTTATGCATTCGGAATAAAAATGCTGCTAAATTCTGTATCGATATACTGTTTGAAATTCAATTCACGTTTAGAAAAGGGTTTCTTAAAGCAGCACGGGAGGAAAGAATAACAAAATCTTAAATAGGAAAAAAATGTCTGTCAGCTTTAACAGGAATGATTTGGATAATAATAACTTTTTGAGCAAAACTTCTTTTCTTTTGAACTGAGAGATGAAAGAAAATTAAATTATTTCTTTCTTTAAAAAAATTTAAAAATTTAGTTTAAATTTAAATTTAAAAAATTAATATAAAGATCCGTTTCAGAACGCACTCCATGGATTAGAACTATAACAAACCTGTTTACTCTTCTTAGACTAGTTCCGATTTTCTTTAAAAAGTAATTCAGGTTGCATTTCAAGGTATCCGACAACGTTCGGAACCGTGATTTTGCAAAAGTGTATAAATGGATAATATTTATGATATTTAGTGTCACTTAGATTAGAAAGTGTATATAAAATTGTTTTAAGAATGTTATTACAATGAAAAATTATTTAAGTACAATATTTTGACAAAAAATTAACTTAGAATAACCTTTCTTCATAATGTTCTCCTTTTGTGAAAAATGTTTCTATTATAATATTATTTTGCCTATCTATAGCTCAGACCTCTGTACAGAGGCTCAACTAGAATGTTTTAAATATATAACTTAGAAGTGGGTTTATCCATGTTTTACGACAACAGAGGGGAGAAATTTTAAGAAAAAACGCCGATAATTATTTCAATGGGTTGTAACTCTAAAAATAATGTGAATTTTTCAAAAATCATAGTAGAGCCTTTGTACAGAGGTCTGAGCTATATACAGGCAAATTATTATTATAATAGAAGCATTTTTCACAAAAGGAGAACATTTTGAAGAAAGGATATTCTAAGTTAATTTTTTGCCGAAATATTGTATTTAAATAATCTTTTTGTCAAAATATCCTTAAAACAATTTTATACATGTATTCTAATCTAAGTGACAATAAATATCATGAAAATTATCCATGTATGCGCTTTTTTAAAATATCGGTTCTGAACGTAGTCGGATACCTTAATCTGGTGATGACAAGGCACAAAGTAGAACCCATCGAATACAGACCTAAATTATGTTGGTCATGGTTTGTTGATTGGAATTCCTCTGTCCTTATAAGGACCTACAAATGCTCCATAGTGAAGCTATGCTGTAAAATATTAAGAATTAAGTCTCCTTGTCCAATATGTCACAGCATATGTTGATATTATGGGAATTATATTTCTCTTTGTGGATGATATGTGACTTCTCAGTTAGAACTGTAGATGAAGCTTAGGAGATTAGAGATAACTTATAGAATGGATAGATATCTAAAACTTAATCTGATAAAGAATATATCTAACTTCCTGTCCAACAAGTGTTTTTCTTGTATGGATGTGTTTTCTTTCCAGTGCCTGTATGCACACATAGACGTTGATTTTAGTTGAAGTGCTCGACAATTTAATTGAAAATAAAGAAAGCTGAGGCTACTGATGTGCAACAATTATAGAAGTGGGTATTAAGATTCATTTTTTTTTTCACTCAAAGATAAGTGCCTTAAAAATATATAATTTTTAATTTTCAAATTATGTTTCGTAAAACAATTACGTTAAGGTCAATTAAAAAGCGTTTAGAGTAGAACTGTTTGAAATATCATCCTTAGTTAATTTTGTTTGTGAAACTAAACACGCAAGAGTAATCGTACGTCATCTTTAGAAGACAAATTGTTTTGATTATTCTGCTAACTTAGTATTAATTATAACCTAAAAAAACTTTATTTCCTAATCAACATTTATTTTTCTACCATACATATTCGCGTATAAATTAAACAAATAATAGATTTATAGAAAAAATAATGCAACCTTTATTTTCAATACTTTACTCTCCGTTCGAAAGACCTCAATTAAAAATTCATAATTTGGCAGTTATTTAAATCAATATAAAATTCAAATGAAAAACAACACGGTGTGGGCTTACATCGTTGTAAAGATATTGAAAGCAGTCTTAATGAATAAATAAAAATCAGTTCCGGAAAGTTATCCATACTTCCTTCGAATCATCATATATATATATATATATATATATAAAGAGAAATGTTTATGTATACATTAAAAAATCCATTTTTTTTTACTTAAAAAACCTTTAGAAATCTTACGAAAGTTATGCATATAAAGGAACATTATCAATATTCAGTTATTTATGCAAATTTGTGATTTTATTTAGTATTTTATCAGCCTCTGACTTTGAACATCATGTGCCAATAGCAATGGACCTATTAATTTTGTTCAAGTAACAGCAAAGGCACATGAGATGATATGCTCTTTCCCGAATTTCCAGCGTGACGACATTGAACCTCAATACATTTAATACAGTGCTTCTCAAACTTTCCATGCTTGCGACCCAATTTTCAATCACAATTTTCATCGCGCCCCCTTCGGTACAATAACAATATATGGAACGTAATAATAATGTACTATGACGTAAGGCTACAATATGACTCTAATTACAAACTGCACAAAATAACAAGATAGTATTAAATTTTGTATGTATATAATTTTGTGTACGACAAGCCTATGGGAGTCACTAGTAAGTTTTAAACCTGCTCTTAACTTAGTATTGATAAATTAATTATCGAATGCTTTGTGCAGTACTGATACGTTAATTAGCATATTGCATCAATATAAATGTGTGTCCGAATGTATTTTGTTTTGCTCCTTTTCCGTAAATTGATAATTCTTTTAAAATAATCTTCAATTTTCAACTTTTCGATTTATTCGCTCCCCACACGTAGGGTTGTCCGGGGGGGGGGGGGGGGGCGCCGCGCCGGAGTTTGAGAAACGCTGATTTAATGTACATCAAAACTCTACAAAACTGGTTTTCAATGGCTACAGGATTTAAATCCATGAATCGACAATGCCTGTTCAGAGTTCATGACTATGACTACTCAACTAGCATGGCCACATAATATTTCGTAATAAATATTTAGCATTCAGCTATAATAGATTCAGAAGAAGTACTATAACTTCCCTTAATATAGAAAGTATATTTGATCATTTTTTCGTTCTTGTTTTTTTCTGCTAAAAATGAGCAACGAGTTTGTACCCGTGCTTTTCTAGTGTAATAATTTAATTTCGTCTCATAATAGTTAAATAAATATTGAAAGTAAGAATTAACTTCTGAAAATTTAACATATGTTAAATTAAATAGAATTTAACTGCTATGATCTGCAGGTTGTTTTTTCATTTCCTTACATCATTTAATTTTTTTTCTCAGAATGTACGTTTAGTTAAAAACGTGAAATATATTCCTCAAAATTACATCAACATTCTGCCTCAAAATTCTTGAAATTTAGATTGGGATTTTGGGTAGACGAAAATGTAGCTAAGAGTCTTAGAGAGCTTTATTATGGTTATCAGTAATACTATTTTAATTCGTGGAATGCCTATAGTTAAATGCATATTTTTCAAGGGGCAACTTGAACTACTTGAAAATAAAGGATTTTCAAAATCATGGATTCATCAATGACATTCTAATTTAAATCATACTAAATTAGTTTTTAAAGTACTTATACGGTTAAAAGAAACACCAGAGAATTTAGAAACTTATTATCTCTTATCTTTGACTCAAAAACAAATTGTATCTTAAACAAGTCAAAGAAAAAATATAAAACGTGCTGCGTACAATTATTCTACATTGTTAAGAATTGTGGAATATTATGTGACACATACTCTGAAAAATAACAAATTTATATGAAAAAAAATTAATATTTGAATTAAAAAATTTTAAAAAAAGTTAAAAAATAAAACACACACAAACACTAGCTGTCAGTACGTGTATTTAAACATTACAATACATAATTAGTTAAATCTAACAAGTTAAACATTATGAATATATATATATATATATATATATATATACTGAAAAAGACACATATATATATATATATATATATATATACTGAAAAAGGCACATTAAAAATGTAAAAATAAAATAAAAATGTAAATCCAATGTAACAACTTTTTTCGGCATATTCTAAATATTTTCTATTGGGAAACTTTATTTTTATATTTATCCCATGTTGTCCCAATGTTAATAAGAAAAAGTAAAATTTAATCCATTAACTATATGCTTCCAATTTAGATAACTACAATATTTTGAATGATATAATGAATTTTGAGGAATAAAAATAATTAAATATGCAATTAAAAAAAATTATAATTTTCTTAAATGAAAAACTTATTTAAAAGAGCTCATAAGAACAAATAAATACCAAAAAATTTAATTTAATAGTAAAAATCTATTTAAACAAAAAAATTATAGAATATTGTAAAAAAGGTTTTTGGCATAGTAAATTTATGTTTTTAAGTATATTTAACTCTTTACATTGCGTATCAACTTAAAGAAAAGATTAAATATATATATTTAGCATCTGAGAATAATGTAATATTTCTCTAATATAATTATGTTGATTCAATTTATTTAAAGGTTCAGTTACTTATTGAAAATTATGTAATTAAGTATTTTTCTTTTAATTCAGAATTTTCGATCAAACTCTTGTTTTGAATTGACAATTCAGAACAAAAACAAATTTAATAACAATAAATGTGCCTTTTATTTTAAGCTGATATTTTATCCATTCTAAGGTTTTAAAATCCTTTATGGAAAAAAAATAAGAATAGTATCTTTCAAGCAGATTTTCTGCCTAAAGCGATTATAGTTTGAGAGGATTACGTGTTCCTTTTTTGTGCTGCAACAGCTTTTTGAATAATCAATCGAGTTGAAAAATGCCCGCTTTTTCCTTTTGGAATAGAATTTTAAATTCTTGCAAATCTTCTTACACTGCTGCAAATACGCTAGTGCAGAGGTAAGGATCTGCTTTAAGCTAAAATTGAAAGAAACTATTTTCTAAGAAATGTATCAACAGTTTTGTTATTTCGATAGATACATTAACATAATCAAAAAACGTAAAATAATTGGACTCGATGCATTAGAAAATAAGTAAACGCTATCAAATGACTCGGCACTGTGTTATTTAACGATTTTTTTTTTCATTTCATAAAATCAATGTCAGGTTTCGAATTAGTTGACACTTTTCAAGAGTGCCAGAGATGAAAATATTAATAAAAAACTTTTTATCGCAGTTAATGACAATCAGCTTAAACAGTGAAATGCGAATAATAATCTTAAAAGTAGTTTTTTGTTTCAAAAATTTTTAAAAAAATCAACTTTTAAAGAAGCTTTAATTTGAATGACATGGAAAAAAAACATTTATAAAATACGAAGTAGAAGTTAAAAATGAAGCCTTGATTATTGAACAATGGCTTCTATTTATAATGTAACGTGAAGGCCCTTTTATGCCACATTGGCAAATTTACACATACAAATTTAAAATGAAGTTCTAATTATTATGTAAAATAATTAATATTTTTATAAGTTATAAAATTTCCACTAATATTTTTAATATTCCCACTATTTTTTTTTTGTATTTTATATCGTACAAAGTATTACTAATGGTTACAAAAATAATGAAATCTTACAATATTAAAATTAGTAAAAGATTAGTACAATTAGTAAAAGATGCAAGTCATGTAATCAACATAAACGATGGTACACTTTTCCGAGTTGAAAAATATCTAAAATATATTATATGCTAATAAACTATTATACCAACATTTTGTTTTGTTTTTTTGTTTCCAATAAGTCAAATACATTCGTCATAAATGAAGCGGCAATTTTTTGAAAATGAGATAAGTAAAAGAATCAGCCCTTAAATGTACAAAATTTACAAATATATGTGAGCTATTTAAATAATTCAAGGAAATAAAATAATGCAATCATTAAACACACACATTTATTCAGTTCACATTACATTTAACTCTCTTAACAGTGCATGCATCAAAAAATAACTTTTTGACAAAAAACCTATATTTTGAAAAATATAATAAATATTAAGTATTTTTAAATTCACTTTTCAAAAATTTAGAAATGATTAGGAATCTATGCTTCCCTAACTATAATGCATGATTACTATCGTTTCATTAAGAAGATTAAGTTGTCAGACGTATAAACTGGTATCTAAGACTATTCATGAAAAAACCCTTGTTGCATTTCATCTAGACTTCTGAGAGGATTTAATGCCGCAACTGCTCTTCCATGATAGTCCTGAGGTGTCTTCTTGCAATTAAGTCAATTGAACGAGATGACCACTCCATTCACTTAATACTCTAATCAAGAAGATCTCTATGTATAAACATAGCTGTATGTGGCTTAGAATTATCGTCCATCAGAAGAAATTTATCCCCAATAGTGGTAGAATTAGCCTCACATACTTGTCAAGGATTTTGTCAAGATATCTCTTATAATTCTTAGAGCCTTCATTAAGTATCTGCAAATCTATATCGTGGGCCTAATTATAAGACTGCGTAATTCCACTGGTCTAAATGATTTGGTATAGTAGTGTAACGCTCCAAACACTTTTTGGCGCGATTCCTTAATTGCGCCAAGCAGCGGTTGTTGTCGGGTTACATGAAATCCAAGTTGACGGCCTGGCATTTCCCTTTTGTTTTGTCTACGACATGCCTCAGTGCGCTCCACTTTTAATTTAGTCCTTCGACCAGTGTAATCACTATTTTTTTATTTCATAATAAAACTAGATTTCGAAGGGAGAGAAGGGAAATAAATACTACAGAAAGTAACATTAATGCATTACACTTCCAGATATAAACTATTTACACTATTTTAAGCGTTCACTACACAAAATTCGTAACAGTATCGCACGATAAAAATATCAAAGTAAACCATATTGTAATATTATCGCCTATCTTGGCGAACATAAACAACACTTTGACGCCTAGCCCTACTGTATCAAATCAGCATCCCAGATGGAGTTACGCAGTCTGGTACATAGACCGACGATATGGTGTCCTGGAATGATTTTGCTTGAAACATGACTCCACCTCACCTGATAGAAAGTCTTTAAACCATGCTGGATTAAGAGTAATTGGATTTTTGTTACCTTTAGTAAGAACATCAAGTGAATCACTTTTAAAAAAGAAGCGTAATGCATGTATTAAAGCTACCATTCATAAACTACCCATGTGGAATCTCGTCATTCTTTCAATCCAAATTCAAATTGGTCAAATTTTGAGTTCTGTTTAACGCATTCAATCTTTTTCTTACATATAGGATTTTATTGTGAAGACGCTTTAAGGTAAAGACATTCAAAATCTCTGTTTCCATTGACACGAATGGGTGCAACGAATTCAAGAATGAGTAATTTTTGTGTTTCTTTGCGCTAAAAGATGTCGATAAAGATTACTGAAAGTTATCAGAATGCATGGACCACCAGAGGCCGATTTTCCTGAAACTCAATTTTTAAATGTACACATATGTGTGTGTATTTGTGAGTGTGTGGGTTTTCTTGCATATAGGCTTTTATTCTGAAGACGCTTTAAGTTCATGATATTCAAAATTCCTGTTTCCATTGCCACGAATGGGTGTAACGAATTCAAGAATGAGTAATTTTTGTGTTTCTTTGCGCAAAAAGATGTAGATAAAGATTCCTGAAAGTTATTAGAATGCATGGACCATCAAAAGCAAACATTCTTGAAACTAAAGTTTTAAATATACACATATGTGTGTGTGGATGAGAAGGGAATTCATTACAATCAAATTTCAAACTATTTTTTTTTTAAAAAAATAATCCACTTCGTTGTTTGTTTTTCAAAAAAAAAATTCGATACATTTCAGTATGATTATTTTTTTTTTAGTTTTTTAGTAGCGAAATTAAATTATATAAAAATACTCTGTAAAACTCCTGAAGCGTGTATCAACATAGTCGCCAATGACTTGCCATGACTATAGATTTTCGGTTGTGGTGTTTATTTCATCTTTTTTATTGGAAGGTATAAATTTGAGGAAGGTATCTGAACATTTTTTTTGATAGTACAAATTAAAGTAATTGAATTAGGTAGATATCCAAACATCCATATAATATATAACTATTAATTCAAATATTATCACAACGAATAATTCAGAAAAAAAAGGAAATTGAAATCCAGTAAAAGAATAGGAAACATAAATAAACTGTTCTGAAACAAATTCTTCCAAGCTACTGTAGAAAAACTAACCAGAACTTTTCTTTATCGATTCAACTGAAACAGTCTTTTGTTTTTATAACTCAACCATTTGCCACAACCATTAAATTGCTTGATATTGTCTATTCTTTTTAACAGAAAAGAAGTAATTGTTGTTGTTTCTTTTTCGTAATCAATAGAGCTTATTTTGAGAGATCATTTTCCTTTGTGGGAAAAACAGATTATTGGAACGTTTTGCTTCAAAAAAATTTCAATAGATTATCGTATCGTACGAGGAACCCATTCCCCCATTATTACATTTCAGTAATATCAAAGGTTTCAATAATGTAAAAAAAAATATTTGCTGCGATAAAAATATAATTTACTTACATACTTGAAAAGAAAGATAAGAACTTATTATTGTTCCTAAAGAGTTTAAAAAAATACAGATTCGTGAGTTTTACTCTAATTTTTGATGCTTCATTTAGTCTTTTATTTTCCTATCAACAAATTTTCCTTTTTCCATTGAACTGCCCTACAGTTTTTTAAGATATTGCTTTTTTGATAACTTAGGAAATGTATTAGACAACGGATTTTTCTATTTTGATGTGTAAATAATTTATCTCAGATTAACGAGAGAATAAAAGGATAGGAAAAAAACGCTATTTAAATAAATACAGGGAAATTGCAGGAGATATATATACACATCTTTTATTGTAATTGACAAATATTTAGTTTGTGATTCGTAAAGTGTAGAGTTTAAATTAGTGAATTATTTTCCAATTACTACCTAACTTTATTTTCCAAACTGTTCTTAAATTATTTTATTTTTACTTCAAGAACAAATCTTGTATTTGATACATATTCTTCAAAAAGAGAGTTTTAAATAAAGTTTCTTTAGTTAAAAATGTAAACTAAATATAACTTCCCTTGAAGAATAAGTATTTGGGTCAAAGATATGTATTAAAACATAGGTCCACTCTTCACAATACTGCAATGCTTTTCAGTTAATGATGTGATAGAAGTTAAATAGAAATTCAGTTGCTTAATGATAGCGTTTCGCGTTTCCACGCCATAGATCCAGGGTCCAAACCCTGGACTGAGCAAGGTCGCCTCAGCCTTTCATCCCTTCAAGGGTCGATAAATGAGTGCCAAGCTTGCTTGGGAACTAAACACTGGGGACAAACTTCGTGTCAGACTGACCACCTGACCGAGACATCTGCTCTAGCACCTCAGTGCACAATGCCACAAAAACTGAAATGAGTACAGTAAGCCTTGAACCACACGGTTTGTTGTGCTACTGAGTTTACTTTTAAAATAAAATAAATAATTCGCTTTCTTAGCTGATATATAAGCTAAGGGCTTCGGATTGAAAATGAGCACACTTGTATCCATTATATGGGGTTGTTGCGATGCTGCTTTTTATGTGTTGGTATAGAAGATCTTTTTTTGGATCGACGAGAACCATTGTAAATCAATACATATGTGTGATCAGCAAGTCTTTCTTAGTGTCTTTTCCCAACAACTTAAATATATAAAAAAAACTCGTGTTTTGACATCTCTTAACACACGTACACGTATACATACATATGGGGGTTTGAAAGTTCAAAACAATGACTTAAAAAGTATAATTATAATACATTTTTCATGAATATATATTTTTTTATACTGCCAATTAAACGCATAAACTAACAAGAAAATAAAAAAAAAGATATTTAAGCAAGTTTAAAGTATTTTTTCACTCAATTATTTAATCAATTGGTATTGATTTTTAAGCTTCTGGGCCCTTAAAATTCAGAAATAATAAGACTTTAAAATAACACAAAAGTAAGAGTTTCATGTTAGATAAATGTTCAATAGTAAAATGGTTTGGTTATTTCTTAAATAATAATACAGCTTTAAACATACCGTAAAATTCGGCGAATAACGCACTCTTTTAACACCAAAAATACAATCGAAATTTAAGATGCGCGTTATACACCGGGTATAAAAAACGATAGCCTTAAAAATAACAAAAGAGATGAGCATAAAAAAAATTTACTTCTCTACATGTCGAATTACTGTTTATTTAAAAGAAATGGCATGCCTTATGAACTAAAAGAGTAGTAATTTTAGAAGTAAACTATTTTTTCTATAGTCTGGGATAATACCTCGAATAAATTACTTCAAAACATAAGAATATTGCGTACTAACCTTTCAGATTTATTCGTAAAAAAGGGGTTGCGCGTTATACGGCAAATATACCTAAAAATTAAAAAATGCAGCTTGAAAGTATAGATGCGCGTTATACGCCGGATTTTACAGTAAACAATATTTTTACTCGATATTTTTATATATGCAAAAATTACTAAAGTAAAATTAATTTTCTCAATAAATTGGAAAAAAAATTGTCAAAATATATGAGTGAAATATGAGAATTTTAATAAATGAGAATTTTATCTTTAGTATTTGTACTGATAATGATTGAAAAATTGAGATAGTTGCATTAACGTCGCGCGAACGTCGTGACGGACTTCACAATTTTGAACCTCTATCAAGTGTCGAGGATGAGACCCAAACTGGCATCCCTTCTCCAAATTACTACGACTTTGAGTCCCGACCGATTTATCGATCATCAGCCTCCTCTACACGGTGGGTCTTCAGGGGTACCATTACTTGAAACCGTGCCCCGTCGGCAATTCCGGGGCAGGCTTGCCCCAGTGTGACATGGCGGAAATGTAACACTGGCCCACCGACTTATTAAAAAATTAAGAGATTTGAAAAAATGATAAGTAACATTTTTTTTAATTATTTTATTAAAATGCGGTTGTTTTAAACAAAAAAACCCATTCAAACTTTATTTTAAATTCACATAATCGAATTTGAATAGAAAATTGTTATATAGAGAACACTCTTCTTTGTTGTGTGTGCTGACTTTCCAAAGAAAGTACACTTAAGAAATTTTGGAATTTGAGGGAGTGTGTTTTAAAATATTTGGAAGAAAAAACAATGGATTTCCCAGTAAGTATTTGCTATTCAAGAATGGCGATTAGCTTTGGATTTTAGCAATCCTTATCAATATTAGGTTTGATAATTTTCAAGATAATAAAAAAAATGCTGATCTTATCAAAAATTCTTTTTTAATTTCTCAGGGAGACATTAATTGTTACCTAACTAAAATTCAAATCAAAATTATTGACCTACAGCATCATGTTATATTGAAAAGTAAATTTAGCTGAAAGTGATCTGAATTATATTGAATTCCGGAAATTTGTACTAACAAACATTTTTCCAAATTTACATGATGTGGAAGATATTGTAGGTTTGGATAAATATATGTTTGTGTGAACAAATGTTTGGCCATAATTAAATCATAATATCACTCAGAATCAACAAATACGCACTGAAAACCACCTATAATTTTGTTTGCATCTTCAAGAGCAAAACAATATAGATTACTTGTTTAAATAAACATAAACTCAAAAACCATAGTAAGCAAGTACTGATTGTGTAATAATTATTTAGAATTATGTGTTTCATGTTATTCATTTTTGTTTTATACGTAACTTAATTATTGAAGTAATTTTTTCTTATTTTTTTTTTTATTAAAACAAAACGTTGGTTTGTACTTTTGTCTTTTTTTGTATTACTTTTAAATTTCCAATACTTAGACTAAAAAAAAATGTGCTATTTGAGTTAAAATGCCATAATAAGCCTATAAGTAGCATATTTCCCCTTTTCATATTTTTTGTTTGTTGGAAATGTTGAAAGTGGCGTGCAGAGTGCTTTTCTTTATTAGATAGTGACACTGATCCCAAAAAGTTGGTCACCCCTGCACTAGACTATCGCTGCCACCTGGATTAGTAAAATACGTATTGTGAAGTGGTAATAGAAAGAATTAGGTATGATGTTAAATTATTCATCTTGGGTGAATGGAAAATCACAATAATCCTTATTTATATTCATCTTTGCACTTTCAAAATAAGATAAAATACAATAAAAAATGATAAATTCGTTTAATTACGTAAATGCAATGAGTCGACAACCGCAAAGTGATTGTGAAAATTTACGCAGTTATAACAAATGTAATATTATCAGCAAATATATATATATACATTTTCAGTTATAATCAGGTGCATTCGGAATTGGGATATTAATATGAATTAGTTCTCTCAAAATTAAATCTGCACCAGCTGTTACAAAGTGATTGAGAAACTATTTTAAATTATCAGCAATTATCATTTTCAGTACTTTAGGTAATTACATCTTAAATTAATTTGCATATCCTATCGTAGCCAAATGCTTAATGTGAAAAATCTCAGGCAAATTAATGTTTCTAGCACTGTAACTGTCTTTCGGAATTCCGATATGTTATTATAATACTAGTAAAAAATTAGCAATAATAATACTAAAAGCCAAAAGAAAAAGCATTTTTTAAAATTACCAATTTTAAGCATGTTATGAATAAATGAAAAAAAAAAATGTAATTAAAATAACAGAAAAAAATTTATTTTATTTTGATAAAATGATGTAACTCTTACTTTATATAGGGGAGAACTTTTTGTGAATTCTTGGCTTAGTAATAACTGAAGAACCAAAAATATGGAAAGAATAAAAATATACGGTTATAAAAGACGTGAAATCATTCAACTAACAAGGGGAGGGCACGACTAAGAGAATTCATTTGGGATCGAGACTTGGTGTAATAGTAGTACTCCTTTAAAATGTTCACCCCTCAATGTAATTCCGCCGAATGGCCAGTCAATTCGATGAAATTAGGCTTCGAAATTCATGCTTAGGTTTTATACAATTAAATTTTAATTTCCCTCATCGAGTTCGTAACCTGATAGGTAAATCGTCTGCTTACTATGCGCGAGGTCCGGGTTCGATTCCACGCTACCTTTTTTCCTTCAATTAATTCAATTATTTTTTAAAAATTAAACAAATTTATTTATGAAAGGTTTATTAAATATTAAATTATATTTTATGTAATTATTTTGTATTTTATAAAGTAAAAAAATTAAATAAATTTATAACTTAAATTATTTATTAGTAAAATTATTTAAAATTATTATTAATTAAAAATATTTAAAATAATTATTAATAAAAATTATTAATAATTAAAATTAGTAAATTAATTAGTATGTATTAAAACTAATCAATGATTACTATATTAATTAGTCGTTAAGAGTAATTAATTTATAGTAAATAATTATTAATTAATTAGTATATAAAGTAATTAATTAAGAAAATAATTATTAATATAAAGCATTAGTATTAATAAGAAATATTATAAATTTATTATTAAAATTATTATTAATTTAATATTAAAATTACTATTAATTTACTATTAAAATTATTATTAATTTATTTTTAAAATTATTAATTTACAATTAAATTATTATTTATTATTCAAATTATTGTTTATTATTAAAATTATAATGTATTATTAAAATTATGATGTATTATTGAAATTATTATTAATTTATTATTAAAATTATTTAAATAAACTTTTTGAAATTAAATAATATTATTTGCAAAGAACTTACTAAATATTTTATAAAATTATAAAATAATTAAACTAATAATATATAAAAAAGACAAATTTTAATGTATCAATTATAAAATAATTAAATTAATAATATATAAAAAAGACAAATTTTTAAGATATTAATTATAAAATAATTAATTTAATAATAATTATATATATTTTATAAATTCTGTAATATAATATTTTATTTACAGTATATTGTATTTCACATTATAAAACTATTTATAACTAATTTTTTTTCTAAAATATCATTTAATATTTATTATATGTTTTATAATAAATATTATTTATTAATATAAAATATGTTTATAAAATTTAATATAATTATTTATATAATTACAGTAATCTTTTTACTTTATGAAATGCAAAATATAATTACATAAAATATCATTTAATATTTAATAAATCTTTCATAAATAAATTTATTTAATTAAAAAAAATAATTAAATTAATTGAAGAAAAGAAGTTGATCTCGTGTGAAATCGAACCCTGACCTTGCTCATAGTAAGCAGACGATTTACCCATCGTGCTACGAACTAGTTGCGGGAAATTAAAATATAAATGTATAAAAGCTAAGCATAAATTTCGAAGGTAAATTTCTCAGAATTCATTGGCCATTTAGCGGAATTACATTGAGGGGTGAACACCCTAAAGGAGTGCTACTATTACATCAAGTCTCAATCCCAAATAAATTTCCTTAGCCATGCCCTCTCCTTGTAAGAAAAAAAGATCATGTAACTAATGCACAAATAAAACTGTCCTTATATTATTAGCAAAAATTGCAACCTTCTAATCAATATTTGTTGACAAATAATATACTTGGTATTGCCTTAAGGTATCCGACTACGGTTCGGAAAAGTGATTTTGCAAAAGCTCATAAATGGATAATATTTGTGATATTTAGTGTTTCTTAGATATGAAAACGTATATAAAATTGTTTTAAGAATGTTATTACAATAAAAAATTATTTAAGTACAATATTTTGACAAAAAATGAACATAGAATGACCACTTTTGAAAATACTATACTTTTGTGAAAAAAGCTTCTATTATAATAATATTTTGTCTGTATATAGCTCAGACCTCTGTACAGAGGCCCAACTAGAATTTCTAATATATGGCTTACAAGTGGATATATCCATATTTTACTGTAACAGAGGAGAGATATTTTAAGAAAAGAAACGCCAATAATTATTTCAATCGGTGGTAACTCTGAAAATAATGTGAATTTTTCAAAAGTCCTGGTTCAGACTCTCTGGAGAAGTCTTTACTTTATATATATATATATAAGCAAAATATTATTATTATGGAAGCATTCTTTATAAACGGAGAACGTTTTGAAAAAATGTTATTCTTAATCTTTTGCAAAAATATTGTATTTAAATGATTTTTTTTTCGTCATAATGTCCTTAAGACTATTTTATGCAAATATTCTAATCTAATTGGCACTAAATATCATAAATATTATTCATTTCTGCGCTTTTTTAAAATCACAGTTCCGAAAGTAGTCGGAAACCTTAAGCTAACAGTATTAAAATATATAACTACTGTATTCAAAAAATAAATAGATTTGGTCATGCAATTCATTCGAATATTAATATTATACTGATTTACACTTAATTTCATGTTTTATTAAAAAAGCAAAGATTTGGAATTTTATTTTTCATTTTGACCTACCCGTACATCCTTCATAAATATCCCCCACCCCCATTCTACTTACCAAAATTCTATTAGAAATACACTAAACCTTTGGTAGATGTATAAATTTTTATGAAGATGGGGAGGGGGGGGGG
>BMAV01006338.1:52004-159032 GCA_019973955.1 Trichonephila inaurata madagascariensis
ATAAATAAATTTATTTAATTAAAAAAAATAATTAAATTAATTGAAGAAAAGAAGTTGATCTCGTGTGAAATCGAACCCTGACCTTGCTCATAGTAAGCAGACGATTTACCCATCGTGCTACGAACTAGTTGCGGGAAATTAAAATATAAATGTATAAAAGCTAAGCATAAATTTCGAAGGTAAATTTCTCAGAATTGATTGGCCATTTAGCGGAATTACATTGAGGGGTGAACACCCTAAAGGAGTGCTACTATTACATCAAGTCTCAATCCCAAATAAATTTCCTTAGCCATGCCCTCTCCTTGTAAGAAAAAAAGATCATGTAACTAATGCACAAATAAAACTGTCCTTATATTATTAGCAAAAATTGCAACCTTCTAATCAATATTTGTTGACAAATAATATACTTGGTATTGCCTTAAGGTATCCGACTACGGTTCGGAAAAGTGATTTTGCAAAAGCTCATAAATAAATAATATTTGTGATATTTAGTGTTTCTTAGATATGAAAACGTATATAAAATTGTTTTAAGAATGTTATTACAATAAAAAATTATTTAAGTACAATATTTTGACAAAAAATGAACATAGAATGACCACTTTTGAAAATACTATACTTTTGTGAAAAAAGCTTCTATTATAATAATATTTTGTCTGTATATAGCTCAGACCTCTGTACAGAGGCCCAACTAGAATTTCTAATATATGGCTTACAAGTGGATATATCCATATTTTACTGTAACAGAGGAGAGATATTTTAAGAAAAGAAATGCCAATAATTATTTCAATCGGTGGTAACTCTGAAAATAATGTGAATTTTTCAAAAGTCCTGGTTCAGACTCTCTGGAGAAGTCTTTACTTTATATATATATATATAAGCAAAATATTATTATTATGGAAGCATTCTTTATAAACGGAGAACGTTTTGAAAAAATGTTATTCTTAATCTTTTGCAAAAATATTGTATTTAAATGATTTTTTTTTCGTCATAATGTCCTTAAGACTATTTTATGCAAATATTCTAATCTAATTGGCACTAAATATCATAAATATTATTCATTTCTGCGCTTTTTTAAAATCACAGTTCCGAAAGTAGTCGGAAACCTTAAGCTAACAGTATTAAAATATATAACTACTGTATTCAAAAAATAAATAGATTTGGTCATGCAATTCATTCGAATATTAATATTATACTGATTTACACTTAATTTCATGTTTTATTAAAAAAGCAAAGATTTGGAATTTTATTTTTCATTTTGACCTACCCGTACATCCTTCATAAATATCCCCCACCCCCATTCTACTTACCAAAATTCTATTAGAAATACACTAAACCTTTGGTAGTTGTATAAATTTTTTGGTAAGTAGGGTGGGGGGGGGGGATATTTACATCTATTCATTTTCATTTACAGCAGGAGGGTTATTGGTGACGGATGGTGTAATTTTGAACCTCGAACAAGAGATGAGGATGGAATATGATCTGCTCCCCCCCTCCTAACTACCACACCACATCAAAGGGAGGATATTGAGATTTAACGCCATCGGTATCCTCTACATGACTGGTCTTCAGTGACACCGGGACTTCAATCAGTGGCATTCCGTTTAGGAGACAGGGGTGCGGTAGCCCAGTGGTCAAGTTATTGGATTATGGCAGGCATGTCATGAGTTCGAGCCCAGTACCACTAAAATACCCTCCGTATAGGGCAGTAATGCACGTTAAATCTGTCGAGAGCTGAAACATCCTCCCGAAGGTGTGGTGTGGTGTGGTAGTTAGGAGAGAGGGGTGTGAGCTCAGGTGTCGTCCACGTCACTTGACCATGGTTCAAAATTACGTGGTCCGTCGCCAAAATCCCTCGTGTAACTAAAAAGTGCGACGTTAATATTCACTCACTCCGTTTAGGAGACCATAACTACTAAGCTACCTATGCTTTATTTTTATGGGAATTTTACGCTTGTACGCACAATTAATTGATTTTAAAAAATTTTTTCTTTCTGTGGCAGACCACACACATAACACGGGCAATATTGTAGTTTGTAACCACAGCTAAGTGATGGTGATGATATATAAACTAACTGCCCTCCTCTCGAAAAATGACCACAATCCCCCCCAATAGCTTGCACATGTTAAGTAAATATCAGTGAACTATTCTATGCTAAATATAACGTGCGATCTTAAGAGCTCAATCGATAAATGCATGTATTATGTGAAAGTTAATTAAATGATGGTTACGCTATAGTTAACATAATCCATTCATTAAACATTCATTATTATTCAAATCATATTTTCTTTTGCTCCAAAGAAATTAAATATCAGTCAAAAACTGTAGTGTTTCTCTTTGTGAAACGTAATTCAAGTGACTCAAAAATTCGGATTTGTTTTTGCTGCATTAAAAATTCAAATAAACGGATTTTCAATCTTTCTTGAACGTAATTAGTTTTTAGAAGAATCATTTTCTTCTTGACGTCGATTTTAAGCTCTTGTCCGTTAAATGCTTTAAGCATTACAGAAAAGCTTAGTGATTCGCCTTGTTAAAGTTGAATTTTATCATAGTATTTTTTCGGAAGCATATAAGCAATTTTACATCAACTCCCAACCCAAATTAAAATTACATTTTAATATTTTATAAATCCTCGCAAGACAACCCTCAAGCAAACTTGTGTCGGCTATTGCAAATGGGCTATGCCTTTCATCTCAGGAGTGCGATATTCGAGAACACGAATATTATAATTTTTTTTCTAATAAAATAACTTACAACGGATAATAAGCATTTTATTCTTACGAGCATTTATTGTGTGTGTATCTCAGGGACATAAGTGAAAAAATTAATATTACCGTTCAAATACATAAAAGCATTTAATGTCATCAACTATATACATAAGTAACTTTGTTAAAAAAATTATTAGCTTATTAGTATTCTAAAACGATAAAAGTATGATTATATATATATATATATATACACACACAAGCTGTGGCTAGAAAGTTCGGTGAATTGCACTGTAGAGGTCACTGCTGTACTAGTAGAATATCAACGCGCTGTGCATGGTGAAGGTCAATATCTGTTTGAACATGTTTGCAATTGGCAAGATTCCAAATGCGTTTATTCCTTGTTTGTTTAACGCAGAGCGCGAAAGGTTTATTGTGTATTGTCAAGGTGTGGAGTGTTGCGGCGTAGTACACACCGCCTTGGTTATACAGCAGTTCTTGGCTGCGAATGGAGTTGTAACACTTAATCACTCCCCTTATTAACCTGATTTGGCTCCTGCAGACTTCTTCCTCTTCCCCAGATTGAATTTAGCCCTGAAGGGAGATATCACCGACGTTCAAAGCAACGTGACGGCCGAGCTGAAAGCCATACCGAAAGAACTATTTTACAGGAGCTTCTAGGACTTACATACTCGTTCCCAACAGTGCATTACCACCCATGGAAATTATTTTGAAGGACAGTAGATTGCATTTGATTTTGTACAATACTGTATTTGAAATAAAAATTCATTCACCGAACTTTCTGACCACAGGTTGTATATATACATCTGTGTGCATATTTAATAATGCAATATAATTACTTTATACACGTTATACGAGATTTCACACTGTATATACAGAGTGACGTTGAATTCGACTGACAAATTCAGATGGGTGATAGTAGGCAGCATGGAGACGACAAAGCATCATAGAACAGGGGGTCGCAAATCGTGTTTAGTAGGTGGAAATAGCAATAACCGTAGCCGTTTGCAGGAGGTGTAGCCAAATGAGGGGAGTAGCCAAACGAATGTGAAGATTAGGAGTGCCGTGGTAGGGTTGAAGAAATCTGTACGGATGCAAATTTTGAGCTTCTCTGGGGAGAATAGAAGAGTTGATCAAGTTTTCACAGGATGATGTTACATAAAATGTGGTTGTTAAACTGCTTTTGGTAACAATGTCGGATTACACGAGCAAGGAATATTCCGATATGTACCTCATGCACAACCAAGCCGATTGCATTGGTCGCCTAGCACAGAGAATGTACCAGAACCACTTTCCAAGGAGATGATGTCCACCCTATACCACCTGAGCTATGGCCCAAGCTGCCACAACTTCAAACAATTCATGTAACCACCACTTGTCATTGATTTTCTGACATCAAGTTGTGAAGCATTGTTCGTATTGTAAACATGTTTTACATCTAATAAACGTACTTCTTACCTCATGCTGTCCCTTTTCATCCACTCTCTCGATATCATACCCTTCATAATTGTTTTTGTGAATAACTCCGACTAAACAGCGGTCAGTGATCCCCTGTTCTATGGTAATTTGTCATTCCCATACTGCCTAATATCCTCCCTCTGAATTTGTAAGTTGAATTCAACAACTATTTGTATAGTACATGAAATATTAACCTCTTAAGTCAGTGCTTCTCAAACTTTCAACATTTGCCACCGAATTTTCAATCATTTCTTTGCGCTCCCTCCACATAATAACAATGTATTGAATGCAATAATGATGTACTTTGACGCTGAAACTATAACACTACTTTAATTATGAACCACAAATGATCAAGATAAGTACTCGATTTGGTATGTGATTTTGTATATGACAAACTCATGAGAGTCACTAGTAATTATTAAACTTGCTCTTAACTTAGAATTAATACATTAATTATCAAACGCAATGCGCAGCACTTATACATTTATATGTTCATTATATCAGTGTAAATGTGTATTTCATTTTTTATTATGTCAGAATGCATTTTATTTTGCTTCCTTTCAAAAAATCAATAAATTTTTCAAATATTCTTTTATTTTGAACTGTTTGATATGCTCATGCCCCCCAAGTGGTGTTATGACGTTGGGACACACCCACAGCTTGCAAGACTCTGTCTTAATTGGTTTTCTGTACACCATACTGGTAACTGAAAGCTGGTCACAACCGGGTTGCCCGTACGCTGTACGGCCACTGATTATTCCTTCTTTATATCTTTGATTTGCACATATTTTACATTCTTATATTGAGATTATTAGTGCTAGAGATTCTTTAAAAGAGTAGTTTGTCCTGGGGACAGAAATATTTCTCATCCGGGATTTTCTCTAGGATAAAGGCGGGAATTTTGTATTGAAAGGAAGGATTTGGGTGCTTGAACATGTCCAATAAGGAGCAGAGATCGGCAAGACAGGAAGCAGTTTGTTAAATGAAAAGAAATGAAAATAGAAAATTAATCCAAAAGAACCCAATATACTTCTATCCCGATAGCAATGTCAGACTTAGTAATACACCATGCTTCAAATTGTGCGTACACATATATGTATATATATATATATATATATGCACACACACACAAAATCCTTAACCAATTAAAAAAGAGGAACTAACATGAATTTTTTTTGTAAGAATGAGATAAATTGTTTTAAGATATATGAAACATTCCTAATAGCATGCAGAACATAAAAATAAAAAGCGAACATTTAGGGGTTTTTTGT
The DNA here is from genome assembly GCA_019973955.1 of Trichonephila inaurata madagascariensis. Lineage (NCBI taxonomy): Eukaryota > Metazoa > Arthropoda > Arachnida > Araneae > Nephilidae > Trichonephila > Trichonephila inaurata. The sequence goes on from BMAV01006338.1 coordinate 57,458, forward strand.
AATCTACACTTATAAAATAAAACAAGTAATATAAAAAAAAAAATTAAGTCAATTCCTACTTAAATCAACAAAGAAAAAATTTATTTTAGCTACTTTTTATTAAATAGTTACAATTAATATAAATATATATATACATATGACAGAATCACGACATTAAGTGTGGTAACTACATTTTATTAATTATCATTAAAGTATCGTATTGTCATCCAAAACAATCGTGTATATAAAATTTTAGTTCAACTGAATGCTTTAAAACGTGAGAAAAAAAAACCTTCTCAAGTTTTGACACAAGACACCAAAAGGGTCGCTAAGTCACCAAAAAATGTGATGTCAACATGGCTTTATTTGTAATTCTTTAAATAATTAGTTTTATTCAATTAATTTTTATTAATTATAATTAAATTATTGTATTGTCATCCAAAATAATCAAGCACATAAAATTTCAGCTCAATGGAAAGTTTTAAAATATATTTTATTAACCATTAAAAATTCCACCAAGATAAATAAATAAATATATATAGAGTGTGAGCTAATAGTATAGGAATTGAAAATAGGGGCAAAACCTAAAAAACTTAAATTTATAAAATAAAATTCTTTTATTTTCGCATTCTGTTATATAAGTATTATACATAGTTATATGCAATAAAAAATGGGTTTTTTGGAACATTTTAGGAAAAAAATTGACCACTTAATAAAACTATTCGAGACTTATGATCATATAACCTAGCACATATATATTTGCTCAACTTTTTGCGATATGAAAATGAAAAGAAATATATGGATCAATTTTTCTTTGTGGCATTTAATAATTTTACTATTTTCAAAAGTGTTTTTGATCGCATATAGTTTTTAAGAAAATATTTTAAAAATTATAAATAAGATTTTGAATATATTCTTAACATTTAAAGGTTTTTTTTAAATATATTTTTATTGAAAAAAGTAATAATACGGAATTTTATAATAATTAAAGTTCTGAAAAGTGTTTCATCAAAATAAAATGTGTCGAAAATTGTGTAACTCTTTTTGTTCGACTCGTCAAAGTTCATTGTTAGTTTTTAACCCCTTATATTAAAAATTTCTTTTTTTCTTAATTTTTTTTCGAATTCTTTCAATCAATTTCATAAAACATTTTTTTTTGTATTTTAAATTATGTTTAATTTTAGAAATTATTCAGTCGAAACTTATTTCTTTCAAAAATTAATGTATGAAAATAGCCAACAAAGACAATGAATTAAAAGTTGAGTATGCAAGTAATTTTAGTTTAAAATGACCTTTAGAGTAAAGAATTGGTGGACCAATACATTTTTTAGACAAAAAGCTTTCAAACTAAAAGACGCATTTAACAAGTAACTCATGAACGAAAAAGCAGACCAGACATTTTAACTACCTAAACTTTCTTTAGGAAAACATACAACTTCCTTTCTGGAAACTCAGACTTTTGTAAATTTAAAATCTTTCCTAATCTTAAAGTATTCGTTTCTACATGTCGCGAAATTATATGTCTGGAACTTTGTTTAACATTTTTTCCAAAGAAAATTGAATACATATGCTTTGTATGAAACATTTTGATTCCTTTCGAACTTTAGCAGACCCTACTATTTATTTTAAATCTGTAGAATTTTAAACGTCATATTTATTTCAACAGTAATAGCGTTGCTATAGTTTTTATCAGTACGGGAACACGATTTGTACGTCAGCTGCGTTACGGTATATGCAGCCGAGCTGGTTGCTGAGGCACACACCATCAAAATCACCATTGTTGTACTTGCAGGTGGTAACAATTTTTATTCTCCTCTTGAACCAATGTATATAATCAACAAATTGTCAGGGAGAACTGAGAACTTGTTGTTGTACCAATCATGCATCACTTTTGATAAGTTCTTACAACGGCTACTCGGAAACAGTCCACCAAAAGCCACCAAAGCCATTTTTTTATGCTCCCAGTCACCTAGCCATTGCAGTTTGAACTTTATCAAAGTTTGAAATTGAAAAAACTGATATTTGAAAAATTATATATACTATTCTCAAGTTGAAATATAAAACTTAAGCTTAAACCTAGCTGATAAATGTTTAATATACATACTATTAATATTCAGGTTATGAATTGAAAATTAATTTTATTTAAGATATAGTTTGTTCTTCCTTGATTTTAAATAAGGTGAGTTAATCGTTATTTTAAGGTGAAAATTCACATAATTACACTATTATAATTGAATAATAACATATCTTTAAATTTGAGAGAAATCCATATATCTGTGTGTGTGTGTGTGGATCAACGCTTCTTAATTAAGTAAGGTGATTAAACAGTACGTAATGTGTAGAAAATGTAAATAACGTGAGTACTTAATCCATATTGTGTTAATTTTGTTCTGGCAAATGTGAAATGTACTCGAAAGTTCTTCTATGAAAGCCAATAAATGACGAAATTAGTAATATTAATGCTCTGCGTTATTGCTTGTTTATTATGATTTAATTGCTTCATTATTACAACTATTTCATTTAATAGAAAGTAATTAATATAATTTCATTTGGGAGGAGACATTTAATTAACTCACTAGCCTTCTGAAAATTGCCTTTTTACATTACATATTATTAATGTTGTTAGTAGGTAATCCATTTTTTAGCAGCTTTATAATCAACTTTTGTTTCAATTTAAATACTGATTCGAATTTTTTGTATATCTTTCATACTATTATAATTTTCCAAAGACTTGGAAATATAGATTTAAATAACAGAACAGTGTAATCGCGAACAATCAAGTGGCCGTGGTTACCAAGTGGTCAAGGTAAATGACTCATGGCCGGTGTGTCATGAGTTTGAGCCAGGGACAGCTGAAGAGCCACCGTGCAAACGTATGGGCGTATTATACAGACGTATGAGCAAATTATCCGTATAAATAAAAATCACTCTGAAGACCATTACATTACTCAAATCGTGTCAGTATATGAAGCTGATTTTCCAGGTACATGATCAGAGAGAGATGACACATAGAAGAGAGATGAGTGCATTGGCGGAAACATAGACCGCGACTGAAATAAGACGTGTGGTCTGGTTTTTTAGTTAAAAGAAAAATTCTCCAGCAGAAATAAGACGTGTGGCTTGGTTTTTTAGTTAAAAGAAAAAATCTCCAGCTGAAATTCATCATCAATTGGAAGAAGGGACCGAAGTCACTCCATTAACACAACATCCAATCACGAAGCTCCCTCTCGCGAACGCGGGAAAGAAGCAATGATCACACATCTTCTCACTCTCACAACACATCACGATTAGCTGCTACCCCACCGGTCAGGCAGTTAGATCTGCCGAGGCTCTCATTGGCCGAGGGAATTGCAAGTAACTTTAAATATTCTGATTGCAATAGCTGTATTTAGTAGCTTTGTGAAAAAAGCTGTTTCTTTAAATATTTTATTCTTTTTAAGTAAAATCTGTTAATTTATTATTTATTTTCTAAATTTTTCATATATTTTTAAAAATGGGCAAAGTAATATATTATCTCATGAGATCAAAAAATTTACCAGACAGGAGATAAAAGCCCTGGCGTGATAAGTACTCCGTATAACAAAACTCTGCTAAAAAATTGGTAGAAGTGTACGATACTAATATTATATAATGAAGACAGACATGCTTACGGGATTCGACAAAGGCAGAACAGATGTGCAGGTTGAAGAAAAAACGTTTTCGGTGGGAGGTGCGGACTCCTTCTTTAAATTACAGATCTCGTGCAGATTTTTATCTCTTCCAATATATACAGAAGTACTTGGGATGTCAGCTTTTCAGAACCAATGCTGAGTTTCGGCAAGCCGTTTTGATGTGGTTGTACAACCTTGATATTGATTTCTCTATGATGCTGGTTTAGATGATTTGGTGTACCGATGGAACAAATGTTGTGATAAGTATGGTGTCTATCTAGAGTAACGTTTCTCAAACTGTGGGCCTCGCTCCTCTAGAGGGGCGTGATAACTCTACGAGGGGGACGCGAGCATATTGAAAAGTCGAAAGCAAAAGATTATTTAAAAAAAATTATTAATTTACTGAAAGTAAACAAACAAAATGCATTCTGACATAATAAGAAATAAATACACATTTATACTGATATAATACACTTTTAAATATATTAGTACTGCACGCTATATTTTACAATTAATTCAGGAATACTAAGTTAAAAATGAGTTTAATAATTACCACTGACCCCATGGGCTTGTCATAAATAAAATTATATACAAAAATGAACACTTCTCTTGATAATTTAAACGGTTTGTAATTAGTCCCTTAAATGCTGCTTAAAAGATACGTGATTGACTCCCCAACGCTACCGTTTGCCACGCAGGCGTGTGTATGTGATATATTGGAGGGGAGAGGAGAAAAGGAATGAATAAGCAAATCCTCTGAAATAAATAAATCTTTTGCAATGACTGTCAAGAACTTTTTGTTGGATTCCAAAGACTTCGGAATAATTTTATGAATGGCAGTGCACAGAAAATATCGCACTTTGGAAAAACGTATATATACGTCCGGAAAAATTATCGCTTTGTCTGAGTGAGACTTTCATATACGTCGGAGGCACTTAAGAAATTAAAGTCGTATTGTAGCCTTAGTGTCAAAGTATAGTATTATTGAGTTCAATACATTGTAATTATATGGAAGGGGGGCGCGATGAAAATTATGGTTGAATATTGGGTCACAAATACTGAAAGTTTGAGAAGCACTAATCTAGAGCAGGGTACTCAACCTTTTTTTTCTACTGTGCCAACTACATATGTTTGCTACTTCACGCGGAACACATACATAAGTTTGTCACACACATTTCACACTGGCTGTAACATGAGGAAAAAATGGAGGAAGGGAAGGGAATGGCTTAAGACCAAGATAAAATTGGAAATTTAAAATTTGGAAAACTGATCAAAATGTTATAACTCCTACTTTGCTTGTTTAATTACTATTTTTTATATTTTTTATTTTTGTCCCAAACACTAAATTAGAAGCATCTAAGAAACTCCCCTTCATAATTTCTTTATATGATTACGAATAATGTAACAAACTTCTTAGGATGTCTTTGTTACCGCTGTGATATTACCTCTGACAAAACACTTTGTTGCTGTTGCAAAGATTATTTAAGAAAAAGCCTATTTATCACCTCTTGAATGAGATCTTCGAGGAAAAGTGTCATTTAATGGTTCTGTTTATTGGTATTTTTTAAAAACAGCACTTTCGTGACAAATGAAACAATTACTGATCCGTGTTTGTTTTCTAATACAAAATAGTCAATCTCCCAATCTTCATGAAACGATATATTTTCTTTGAATATTTTTCGCTTGCAAGATATGAAAGATATTTATAGCAAGATATGAAAGATAGTTCCCACCCATAAAATTGTCACTACTCCACTGCTGTTTGTTATCACTAACCGTAACCTTTTCAAATAGAAAAAGAATATCAATTCATACCCGTACGACACCGACATCAAAAAGCAAAATTGATATGTCTGATTTCTTGACAAAGAATTTCCATCCAAATTTTTAACTCAATGCTATTAAATAAGTAAATTTCTCAGAGCAGTGGGCCATGACCGGGATACTTAAAAAGGCTCAGAGGACCGCAGGTTGAGTATCGCTGATCTAGAGAAATATTATGTACATGTGCCTTCCTAAATTGTATAAACTTTTTTATTTCCTTAATAAACATATACTCTGAATGGGCTTGTTATGTTACTTTTCGAAACCCCTTCATATTTAAGAAACGCTAAAAAATTCAATAAGCTATCATTAAATTTAAAAGAAAAAAAAATGTATATTCTCAATATCCATCATTTTTTATAAATTCTTGGAATAATTATCTTCTCATTATACTCAGAAATATAAATTCCTTCATGAATGTTGAAACTTTAACGTTTTTTGTTTTGTTTTGTTTTGTTTTCATAATTTAGGATTAAATTTTAAAAGAAAAATTTAAGCATGATTTATATTATTAGAAAATTATCAGTGGATCATTTATGCTATGGACTTTAAAACAGAAACCGACATAAATATATTGGATCACTATATTCACAAACTTCAGTGTTAATATTGATTTTTTTTTATTTACTCAAATGATTAAAACAAACTTTTTAGATATAGTGTTGCGTACAAAAATGAATTATACAGAAGCAAATCCAAAATATTGTTGTAAATTTCAAATGTACTTGTGTTTATAATATTAAGATTTCTTTGCGTAAAAATTTAACTTGTTCAATGGTTAGTATTTATACTAATTTTGTGACAGAATTGTTTTAATGAAGTCCAAAGCAGGGAATTATAACGCGTAGCACACAATCACAAGCATTTATGAAAACTGTAACTAAAATATAATATTTTGCACAAAAAAAAAAAAAAATTGAGTGAGCAGAATGTTTTTTTGGATAATAGAAAATTCCACCTTTAGTCAGTTCGATGCTTTCTACTGAGTAAATTATGCGTGCTGACATACACTTAAAATTTAAAAACATGAAACAAGCCATGCTTTTGTTACAGAGATTACATGTAATATGTAATTTTATTACTCTGAGTGAGACTCCAATTATTTGTTGCTCTTTCTTATTCAGATTGAATTCAATATTAAAAATTTTAGATGCCATAAAAAGAGAAAGAGCATATATTGAATTCGTCGTGACGTATATTCAGCTGTAACCGTATAAATTTGTTCTGGTCCGTGGATAAATGATTCTAAAAACCTGAAATTCCGTTTTATGCTCCCACAAAACAGCGTCATAAAAACAATGGCTTCTGTATTTCTGCAGCTATCTGAAAGCAGAAATGAACCACTGTGTACTAAAAATGAAGGGCTCGTAACATAGAATATGTGAATATGGAAATGCAGAAGAATGTTTTGTTCGACAACTAGAAGCACTAAAAAAACAATTATTATAATTCATATTCGAAGTATACTCTATCTCATTTGACTATTTATGAAAATATAGTCGGAGTTACTTCTTTAAATTTAGTATTTCAAAATAGTATCAATTTTTGTCAGCGTAAATTTTTAAATAATTGATATTACACGATCATTTCTCTATTTTTTCTTAAGAAAATATCACGGAATTAATACATACCATTTTATAAGAAAAATAGTGCTAAGCAAATTTAGGATAAACATTTGAGCTTCTCAATAGCTTATATGAAACTCTATTAAAATACTAAACCAGTGCTCCTCGAACTTTCAATATTGGCTACCCAATTGTTAATCATAATTTTCATTGCCCAATTCCATACAATAATAATGTATTGAATGTAAGATAAAACATACTTTGACTCTAAACCTACAATACGACCATAATTATAAACCATATTAATTATCAAGATAAGTATCAAATTTTGCATATATTACTTTTAAGTAAAATCTACTTTAAGAAAGTTATTTCAAAAGTAATAGGATTAGTACTACTTTAGTATAGGAATTAATATAATTATTATTTTTTTAGCATTGATTATGAAATTCATTGTTCACAGTATTAATATATTTATAAGTACTTTATATTATAACAGCATAGATGTGTGAATTTTACTTTTTATATCAGAAAGTATAGTTTGTTTTTCTTCCTTTAAATTAATAATTTTTAAATAATCTCTTCTTCCAATTTTTTTAATAAGTTCGCACCCCCCCCCATGTAGGTTTATCATGCCCTCTTAGGGGGTAGCGCCCCACAGTTTGAGAAACGCTGTATTGAACTGTAAATATATGGTACAAGAGGACTGATAACTACAAAAACATATAGGTATAATAATACCTTAAGGTATCCGACTATGTTTGGAACTGTGATTTTGCAAAAGGCTATAAATGGATAATATTTAGATATTTAGTGTCGCTTAAATTAGAAACTGTATATAAAATTGTTTTAAGAATAGTATTAAAATAAAAAATTATTTAAGCACAATATTTTAACAAAAAATGAACATAGAAGGACTCATTTTCAAAATATTCTCCTTTTCTGAAAAATGCTTCTATTATAATAATATTTTGCCTGTGTATTGCTCAGACCTCTGTACAGAGATTCAATTAGAATGTTTGAAATATATTAGAAGTGGGTTTATCCATGTTTTACGATAACAGAGGGGAGAAAGTTTAAGAAAAAAATGCAGATAATTATATATATTGCAATGGGTTGTAACTCTGAAAATAATGTGAATTTTTCAAAAATCATAGTTGAGCCTCTGTACAGAGGACTGAGATATATACAGGCAAAATATTATTATAATAGAACAGACATCAGCTTCTATGTATTTAAAAAAATGTCTTCTAAAAATTGTTTCTCCTCCTGTCCTTATCTAGTTATCTGTTGAGAATTGTGTACCTGTATTTGCATACACATTTAAAATTTTAACTAATTTAAGATGTTTACTTCTGTATATTAAATTGTTTTCCTTTTACAAAGTTCATTGAGAAACAATGAAGATATTAAAATTAGTACTGATTTAGGAAAAAAATTAAATTTAACCAAAAAATCTCTCTTGGTGCCCCCCCCCCCCCCCGCACACACAAAATGGTTTTCAGCAGCATTTATTTATTTGCATACCTAAGTTCAGATTCATTCACGAAACTATAAGAGATACTCTTAAGTCCCCAACAAGAATGATTATTTGATACCTTAATTATTTTGAACCATCTCTAAATCTATAGCTAGAGAGATCCTGAGTTTGATTTTTAATAATAGAAGATATTTCAAATGGTATATGTTCGTTACAATTATTGATCAATGCTCCTTATTTTTATAGCGTATCAATTATTTATGAATTATTGAATTTATATCAAGGATACACAGAGAAAAAAGAGAGAGAGGGAATTTTTAAATATCATTAATACGATTATTTTTTATTAATTCGAAACATAAAATGTTATATTTGGATTAACAAAAAAATTATTGAAGATATCGGCAAAAAATTTATGATACGTAAAGCTTTTTTATGATGAATATTTTGTGCTATCCAGATTTATACATGAAGATGCAAGATGCCAATTTATTTCAGGATAATCTACTAATTGCTATGTTTTGATGAATTAAGGAATTTTTCCATGAAAAATTTTCCTACCATGAACTTTTTTTTAAAAAATCTTTGTCAAATATTCTTTTTTTTCTCTGTTTACAAACCAAATATCTTCAATGAACTAATTTTTTTTAAAAAAATTATGTTATACTTATTATATTACTTTTTTGGATTCATGTGTAAAAGAAAATTTCCAATTGATAATTTTCTTTCTGCGTATTGAAAATACATGATTCTTCATTAATAATACACGAAATTTTTGAAAAAGACTCATTTCATAAATTACTAAGGAAATCAAAATGTCAAAAAGGATTGAATTAAGATGTTTGCAGGGGGTTTTAATTGTTATTTTTCATCGCCCTTAATCTTAGTTAATTTTAGAATTTAATTTTCTTATAATGTGACAAGCTTTCCATTTCTTAAGTTTTTTTAACCTTCACATTAATATATATGTTAATTTCAAAATAGTTGCAATTTTTGATTCTATCCAATGAATAATTAAAACTTCTTGAATTGTACATGAATACTAAATTTATAATTGTTCCTATTATATAAAATTTTAATTATAATATATAATAGTTGCTGAAATACCCCCATAGAGAGAGAATCACCATCAAAATTGGTCATAGTGTTGGCTCGGTGGCTTAGAGGTAGAATGCCCTCCTTGTAAGCCCAAGATTGAGGGCTCAATTCTGGCTGGAGTCGATAGATTTTCAGGATGCGAAATCCCTAGGCACGCATAGCATATGATTATGTGGTACGTAAATGATCTCTTGAGTATTAATTTGGCTCTGGTACGATCAGCAAAATTAAATTCCGACAATATTTACAATACAACGCGAGCTTCAATTGAATAAATTGAAGCGTCAAATATGCCACCATTATATATATATATATATATAGATAGATCGGGTCATATCTATGAAACGGCTACTACATTTGGGAACTTGCCGTGTCTGCAAGTCCATTAGTGAAAAAAATAATTTATCCCAGTGTAAAAATCAAATATAAGTATGTAAATTGTAATATTTGATTTTGAAAATTTGTTTTCAAGTAATCCTTTGATTACTTTAAAATAAGAATTCATTTTTATGGTTATTACTCTGGCTTAGTGCCATGAAAATTTATTTTTGCATAAAACTTTTCATTCCATACATATATGGAATCACATAAAATATTGAAAAATTCTAATATATCAAAATAATGAGTTACTTTCGAATTTTTGTTGCCGAAGCTAAAAACATTTCACTATACAATTTTTAATGCTAATATTCCTGCTCTATTTGAAATTGTCATTTTTGATGGAATTGATCTTCCTCTACTTAGTATTTTCAAAACATTCATCTTATTAAAATAATTATATTTGACATCGGATTGAACGCAAAAATATATTAAGGAGAAAAACAAAGATTGATAGTATTATCATGGAAGTTAGAATCTTGTAAAAAAAGTGTTCTTGGGAGTACCTTAGTAAATAAATTAGATATTGATTGGAAACATATTTATTAATCGGCTCTACTTATTTCTTTTATTAGGGTTTACAGCAGTGCTTCTCAAAGTTTCGATACCTGTGACTCAATTTTCGGTCATAATTTTCTTCGCGACCAATAAATAACAATGTATTCCAAACAATAACAATGTATTGAATTCCCTAATAATAATATACTTCGACGTAAATCTACAATACGAATTTAATTATAAACCGTACAAATTATCAAGAACAGTATTACATTTTTTATATAATTTTATATAAGTTCATGGAGTCACTGGTAATCATTCAACTTGTTCTTAGCTTGGCATTGTTAAATTAATTACCAAATACAGTGTGTGCAGTACTGATACATTTTTAATATATTATATTGGTGTAAATGCGTATTTCATTTTTTATTATGTCAGAATGTATTTTATTTTGTTTCCTTTCAATAAATTAATATTTTTAAATAATGGTTTATTTTAGACGTTTAGATATGCTCGCGCCCCCAACCCTCGTTGGTTTATCATGCCCCCCTAGGGGGCGCGTCCCACAATTTGAGAAACGCTGGCTTACAGTTTTAATTCATTTAAATTCATTTGAAGATAGATTGTAGCTTTAAATACTGTAAAATGGCATAGTTTAGAGAATATCTCTAAACCCAGAATAAATAAGGTCCTAAATTATAAGAAAATGTGATAAGCAATGATATTGAGCTATAGGATTTACAAAATGAAAAAGAGCATAGATATTAATAAAAATATAAAATAAATAAAAATATGTTTCGAAACAAATAATGAATATCTTAATTGCTTACATCTATCTCATTCAAAATTAATATTATATTTATTAAAACGTTCTTAAAAATTTAGTTCAAACGTATTATTTTGGAATGAAAACTTCGCCTTGTAAATATTTTTCATATCAAAATTTATGTACTGCTAAATATCGAAAAATATATATATTTTTTTTTTATTTACGTAACGAAAAAGATAATATGAAAACAATTATTTTTAGAAGATAATTCGATAGTTTTATAAAAAAAGACTAAATTTCTACACTCTAACTAATGTATGGAAACATACATTATTAAGTATGAGTAGTGCTATTATTTTTATAATTCATATTTAAATTTTTAATAAATTTAAATATAAAAAGTGGTTAATAAATATTTATGAAATTCAGAACCTTAGATAAAGGATCAAAATCCTACGTGAGTCTATAAAACTTTGCGTGATATAAAATGTATAAGGAGATGCGATAAATTCACTAACAAATTTGTTTTGAGGGAAAAAAAACTGGACAAAAAAATATTACACATGAATTTTAAAATTTATCGTTAATAATGTAAGTTTAGCAGTAAAGCTCAAAGCTAAATATATGTGAAACTAAAGACTAATCAATTTTACCATTTCTGTTTCATTTCTATTTAAAGAATTGTCGTTATTGTGAAAAACTTTTTACCCTTTTGGGGGGAAAAACATTGATGAGTTATGCATAAAATCTAGAACCAAAAGGTATTATTTTTCATAATCTGTAATTCGCAATTTTTGCTGAAACTTTTGTTATTTTTGCTTAATTATAGCTTATTCTACCAGGCTGAATCACATATTCAATTAGTCTGTAGAACAATTTGCTTTAAACTATAAAAAAAAATTATGATTAAGGTATCCAAAATATAGAAAATAACCATAGTATTCAGTTGTAAGTCTAAGAAAATTTTGCACAGTTTATTCTTTTTCATATAATAATATTGTATGCATTATTTACTTTAATTTTTTTAAATTATATTTAAGCTCGTATTCCACATTTCATGGAATATCATATTTATTTAACTCTATACATTTTGAACTATCTTAGGAAATAATTGAATCATAATATTTTATATATACTGGTAACAAGTATTATGCTCTTACAAACATAAAAGAAAGTCAATGCATTAGTTTTTTCTCTCCTATAAGTACTGCACGTTTTTATGTAATAAATGTTCTTAAATCATGGTGGCTAGCATTTTTTTTGTTTGAGTACTACTTATAACAATGGTTTTATACCTTTTAGAGAGAAAGTGGATAATGGTATTTACAGCAGAAATATAAAAAAGGAATAAACAAATATTTTTAAAAATTGACGTTGAAGACAACATTCACATTTGAGCATTCTTTTTTGCTATTTTTGACCACATTTTATTAAGATGTATCTTACAAAATGCACTACAATAAACTAAGTAAAGGAAATATATTATTACAAATTATTTATGAAACGTATTGCTAATTAACGTATTAATTTTACTCATATAATAATACTTGAAATATTTAAAATGAAGTACTGAAATAGTTATATCAAGAGATAAATTTTCTGACCTACTAATAGTTTTCCGTACACCCTTTCTTTTCATCACGGCTGGCATGTAGAATAATGAAATTAACAGCATTTTAATTTAAAATATAAAGAAAACTTTTACGTAAAACTTTGTGTAGATTATGGACGTGAGAAACAAATGTTTGCGAATCTACTGATTAAACACCGTGATTAAGGTCTAAAACCTTTAATCTCGTTTCTTCTTGAGGGATTTTCTTAATACTTTCAATTCTTTTATGATAAGGATTGGAATAAATTGATAACCTAATCGTTTTAAATAATTCTTATGCTTTATATCTCATTTGGAATTTGATCGTGCTTTATATAATTGTAACAGAATAAGCTTCACTTTTCAATAGCAAAAATTCCAAATATCGAAAATTTTTGATGTTTCACCATATATTATAGCTTACTGTTAATTCTGATAATTGAATTTCAGAATAATCCATTGATAGTTATATTTGTAACCATTACACACGCACACACATGCATATGAAGTACTCTATTGTCACACATAGATTTACGCACAAACGCACCATCATACAACTTCATTTAAGACATTTCCGTGTTTAAATATTTCACCACATAGATACTGTTCCGAATATAATGTTGTGTACACAGACTGCCCTCTTGTTAACATTCTATCTGTAGAACATTAGATGGTGGACCAGATTCCTGACTAAACATGTAACATTGTTCCAAGCATGGACACAGTTTAACGAGAAACATTAATCATGAAAATGTAGCAGATCCAATATATTGATTGGAATATTATTGGCTGAATGTCCGAAAGATTTATCCCTTGAAAGATAATTCACACAGATACAACCCTAACATTTATCTATGATATATTTTAACTATGTAAAAAAATGTTGTAGAGTATAAACTGTCCTGTGAAACAATACCTATTGTTTAATACGTTTGTGTGTATTGATTCTTTAAAAAATTAGAAAACTATTTAATCCGCGGTCACTCGCGCCTCTTTTTCTACCGTCGTTACTCGCGGGGTGTAGAGAACACCCCAAACTCTTAACACGTGTATTTAAATATGAAAAAAATTTTAAGCCAATTATGATATATATTTATGAAGTATAAGATGTTTTTTGTATTATACAAATAAAATTGTTAAATTTATTGCATTAAAATGAGACTAGCATTAATTTAAACTAAACCTACAAAATTTTCATTTTGAAGTAAACAATTTTATATTTTTTCATAAGCCACAAGTAAAACGTATATACCAGTAATAAATATACTTTATAATTAATGATAACGATAGTAAAAAGCAGAAAAATAGTATTTTAATCATTTTTCAAACATTCAGAGCAGACTGTATTCATATGCTTTAAGCACATATTTTTCTTACATTGAAGACAAAAAAAAATAATTTTTACATCTTCTAACCGTGGACAAACAGTGCAACGCCCCCTTTTTTGGTGGATTAATGCTCTTTTTAATATATTCTGTGTCAGTAATGCTTCTTTTAAGGGTTTTGTTAAGGTTTGGGAGATCCGATCTCATATCCCACTGTGGCTTAACAAGATCCATTCTAATCTCCTCTAATAATATTGAATGTCTCATTTATTTTCAGGAAGAACCGAATGATAGACAAAGGAAGCATTAATTCCTGCGGTATTAAGCAGATGATAAAATATTCGCAATGGCCAAAGGTTACATATTCGCGATACATCATATATATACTGCACATTTCATCAGTGGTATCAACACCACCTGTATTATAAAAATTTACAATTTCAAGTTTCAACTCACCAACTTTGATTACGAAATTACGCAGTCATTGAATTCATTTAGTTCATCTTGACAATCTGAGTATCTAATAGACGACGAAGTCGCTATTTCTCCCTTTCCCATGAAGTTTTTGTCATAATTTCTTGAAAATGTTTTGAAAAATTTTTTAAAAAAATTATATTTAACAATTATTTTATAAATTATATTATTTTTATACCCTATTTATTGAAATGTTTAATAAAATATTCATGCATAATTAAATATTTGATAAAAAAATGTAAACGGAAAGTGTAAAACGTACTCTTCCGTAGATGCTTCGAGTACGAAAATATAACTCAATATTTCGCGGGGTGTTCTCAGCACCCCAAATAAACTTTTGAAGTCGTTACATTCCAATCGTCCTAGCGAGATTGATTACATCAGGCCTGAAGGTTCAATGACCTAAAATGGGCAGCTACAGAAAAAATCGTGGCTCTGCGCATTCTTTTTAGAATTGTAGGAGGCTTTTCTTGTTGCTGGGGTGTACAGAACACCCCGCGCGAGGGATCGCGGGTTAAGGAAATGATAAATATTATTTAATAAAAAATAATTAGCAAATATAAAAATTTGTTTATATTTTTTTATCTTCATTATTCGAAATGTATTTCAATCTGTTTTGTTTGAAAAACTATCGATGAGTTTCCCGTAATTTGGATCATAGTAGAAATTTAATGTCTGAACAGTCTGATAAGAAGTATCTGCCTCTTTTTAGAAGACATTTTCTTTATTTCTAAGAAAAACTATTTTGTTAAAGATATTTTAATTGAAACAGTTCTTCTCATTCAAAGAACTGTTCATTTTTTCAATTTACGTGAACAGAAATGAATATAAGTATTATATAAAAAATATATATAGTTGCAAAAGTTAATCGGAGCTGTCAGTTTCGAGAAAATTGAAATTTTTAACTTTATTCCTACAAGTGTTTTCTTTTTGAATTCATGAGTAATATTTTAAAAATGTTTCTAATTTTTTCATCACTACTTGATTGCAGTTGGTTGAATTTTTTCCTGCCAAAATTTGCAAAACATAGCAAATGTACATCCAAAAGTGTGTGTGTTTTTTGTTAGTTACATTATTTAAATTTTACCTTGAAATTTTGCTTAATGTTTGTTCAAAAAATTAAAATGAGAGCAGGTAGGAGCTAATGATTAAAATAATGAAAATGAACAGTGAAAAAATGAATAATATACAATAAATGCCAAGCATGAAACACTTTTGCACTTAATAATGAGCTGAAAAATTATGCTGAGCTAATATGAAACGATAAAAATCTGCAAACAATATATATTGTCCAAATACGTGTAAAGATTGCAATGTATTGGGTCAAGCAGAGAAGATAGTTGGAATCACCTGCGTATATTAATAAAAAACCTAATGACATGACTCAAAAGATGAAAAAAACAAAATGTTTTATAAAAAAATCTTTCAAAATGTCGTGTAATTACAATTAGCAATGAAATAAAAATTTAACAAGCTTTCTAAGGCAGCTATTAAGGAGAGAGGATCTTCCATCACTGGGTTCCAAGTACTTAATAACACAAGAGTATGGTCAGTGCTCATTTAGAACAAATGTTGAGCTGGTTTGGGCAGGTAAAAGCTTCAAGTAAAACATGAATTGACAAAAAGCCCCTTAACCTTCACAAATATTAAGGAATCATTTTGTATGGTCAATGCTCAATGAAAAACTATCAAAGAATGTCTATGTGGTATGAAACAAAATGTCAATGAAAAGGGTGTTTTTGGAATAAAATCAACACACACACCAAACACTGCTGAAGGTGCCAATGGTTTGTTAGAAATTATAAATAAGTTCCAGTTAAATATCAGTAGATATAAATTTCCATGACTATGGATATTTAAATGATGCAAACACACACATATATTTACCTGATGTTTTATAAAGTAGTTAAAATCCACACTTTTTTTCATTTTACTGAAAGCATAATAGAGATGATTACAACTTGTTACTGTAAAACATAAAATTATTTTTTTTATTGAACGATTTTAAACCAGTTAAATTATATTTAGTAAGAAAAATAAATTTACAAGTTTAATAAATAGAAACAATGTGTAATTATCAATAACGCTCGTTCAATAAAATTTAAAGAAGTGTGAATTATAATACTTTTGAAACATCAGTTTACAAGCAATATGCGAACTAATAAAAAAATAATTTTAAACTTCAAGCGTAATCTCAGATATATTTAAAACTTTTCCAAGTGCTATTTCTAAAAAAGAAAAAATTCAAGAAAAACCCACATTTTATTTTTTTTAAAAAAATTGACAAACTAATCTTTCTTCCTCTTTAAAAATTGGTAAAATTTTAGTTGAATATTCATCTTTCATCTGTAAGTGAACTAATACGTCAACCTTTTACGAGAAAAAATAACGCCGGCATTATATTATTTTAATCAGTATGTTATTACATTTTCCTGTTATTAAACAGCAATATTTTTTTTCATAAAATGAAACTCCTTGACGATTTTTTTAGAATAATATGTGTCATGCAGGCAATTGAAAGAACAACATTCAATATCATTACGTAGGAGAAAAAAAAACAAGTTCTTATAAAAAATAAACCAAACAATCAAGTAAATGAATCATAAAAATTAAGGAATTATAAAAATACTTGTACTTTTCGAAAATACAACTTGCTATTCAAATAATTACTAGTTTAAGTTTTTCTAATTATATATGACTGTTCATGATCATCCATTTATCAAGAAATTAATTATTTTTCCTAGCTTCAAAAATTCTGGTAAAAGAAGTAATGTACCAATATGCTTCATTAATTTTCATTTTTTTTTCTTGTATTTTAGGTAAGTGGATCTTTATACAATGCATCTCTTAACTACTTCGAAGTACATTGGTAAGATTATTTTCCATGTATTTAAAGATTCATTATGTTCGCGACTAATGATAATATATTAAGAACTATTTCCAGCAATTTATTTTCGAGTGCGTATACATTTCATGTAGTTATTATGAAGTGGATAGTGCAGTGGTTTGAAAAAGCATTGTTTAATTTCGTGTGTATTTTAGCTATTGAAAAATAAAAAATGTTAAAATGTTCACTTGTTACTATTTTTGAAAAATTATAACAGTATTACTATCGATAACAGATGAATAGCTCATAAATAAAAGTTGCACATATAGAGTTATAAATATATTTATTTATGTCTAATTAACACATTTATGTTTATAAAACATTTATATATATATTATGAAAATTCAGATATGTCTCCAGTGAACTCAAATACATTTGAAAAGGGAATCAAAAAATAAATTGTTTAATGATATATGCTTATATTATTGCATGAAGGATTTGAGTAATTTCAATTACCACATCTCAAATTCTGCAATAGACTTTTCTCATATGAATACATTAAAAAAACCAATTAAAACAAAATTAAACTACATGCTGGAGATAAAAATTACTTATTATTTACTTATTTGAATAAGTTACTTTAATTAAAAAATGAATATTTTGTGGTTTATTTGTTTCTTGTGATCAATTTCTTAAAACTTTTAAGGCAAAATATTTTTTAAGCAAATATATTTTCTGATATCGTTTAGCTTATATACTTTCTCTATTTGAAATATGCAAATAGCTTTTCATAAGAAATTTAGAGCCAGTTTCTTTGAAAGTAGAAATTAAACATGAGAGTGATCCGAAAACTAAAAGAAACTAAAAAGATAAATTCTTGTTAATTATAACGCTTTCATTGATGACCCTCCGTGCACTGTCTATTGATTTAAGTGAAAAAATCAAGTTCGTTTTGAAAACATAACATTACTTTATTTGCAGTTTTTTCTCGAGGTATACGTTATTTGATTTTAATTGTTTGATTTCAACAAAAAATAATAATAACTTGAACATATTTAAATGTATACTTTTGTTAACATCTATATTTTTTGCTCAATCATTTAGTTTAAAAATAATGTGTGCCCGAAATATGCTATAAAAAAGTATGCTTGAAAAGTTTGAATTAAGCAAGAAAAGTGCGTAAAATGCAAGTTTTATTAATTTTATTGAAATAACAAAGTATGAAATTACATAGTTAGAATTAAACATAAGTAATATTTTCCTTTATTTGCATATAATTTTTTATACGTTTACCACCAACCTCATAGTCATTCTAAATGTACTGTAATTGTTAACTATCAACGTGAGAGAAATCATTTTAACATCAATGGATCTCGACCCTTGATTTAGTGTTATCTTCTACAAACTAGAAAAAAAAAAAGAAATGTATAATAAATAGTGTATTATGTATCATAACGTCATAAATAAAATAACAATAAATAAACAAATAATACCACAAATATTTGTTTTACGATGCCTGTGTATTAACAGAATAAAGGTTCTTATAAATCTTTGATCTGCCATTTAACTTGTAAGCTTAAGTATTTTCTGCTGTATAATTTCTCTTACATAAAACATTTCAAAATTATTTCCGTCTATAAGATTGAAAAAAATTAAATAAAAATTTTACGTAGAAGTTATTTCTTCATTCATTTTTAATTGTGTGTATAAATTATGGCAAAGTAATAAAATTTAAAATTCTATTTGAGATATTGAATAAACTAACCAACCAAAGATTGCAACAAACATCGTTAGGCACTTATTTCACCCAACGTCATAAATAATCCCTTAAACTTCTAAATTTCCCTAGAGAATCTTTCTAAGCAATAAATCATGCCCAGATTATGTTTTGTAACTACATTTCCTTAAATTATTTAACATGCTCTAAATCATATTAATAAAATAAGGATTTACTTATAAATACGATACAAAGGCTCACACACACACGTACACATATACTTAGTGTCGTGTATTTTGATATTGTGAATATTTTGTCAGGTATTTGCAATGGTAGAAGAGATGAAGATGCTTTTAGAAGTTCAACATCCGTATTTTAATCGAGTAAAGGGCCTCATCTTTAATTTTAAAAAGCTGAACTTTATTTGTGTGAAAATAAGATTATAATTATATTCCGTTAAGTGGGTATAAGAGAATAATTATTACGTAAAGTTTTGGAAGGCCAATAACCATTAAGGATTAAAACCCCTTAAGAGAATATTAACGTGTGTTTGTGTGGTAGTGTAAAATCAAAATGGATAACTAATAACTAAATCCTATATATATTCAATACGTCATATGTATTCAAAATACGTCAGAACAAAATAAAACCAGAATGCAGTCCACTCAAAGATAGAGTAACATAAATCTATGTATACGGTGCTTCATAAACTAGAAAAATATTACAAACCTCATAAACTGTTTCTCTTTTGTGGATTAATTTATATGACTTTCAGATAATCAAAAATTAAAACAAACATACCTAAATTAACACACGACAGAAAATCAGCAAAAGTACAGCAGTATTCCAAAAAGGGCATAAATGCCAATGAATTAAGAAACGTCTCACTACAAAAATTCAAGAATTGAAATAATTCGGATTATGAATAAAAGGCGAAATAACTTCTTATTATTTTACTGTAGCAATCTTAGAAACAAGAAAATTTTTAAAGTATAAAATAGATGCTCTTTTAACCCGCAATCACTCGCGCGGGGTGTTCTGTACACCCCAGCAACAAGAAAATCCTCCCAGGATTCTAAAAAGAATGCGCAGAATCACGATTTCTTCTGTAGCTGCTCATTTTAGATCATTGAACCTTCAGGCCTGATGCAATCCCTCTTTCTCGAACGATTGGAGTGTAATGACCTTCAAAAGTTTATCTGGTGGGGCTGAGAACTTCCACGAGAAGTTGAGCATATGTATACAGTCTGCTCTGAATGTTTGGAAAATGATTAAAATATTTTTTTTCTATATACTTTCTACTATCATTATCTCATTAATTATAAAGTATATTTATTACTGGTATATACGTTTTATATATACTGGTTTATGAAAAAATATAAAATTATGTGTTTTAAAATGAAAATTGTGTATGTTTAGTTTAAATTAATGTTAGTCTCATTTGTATGCAATAAATTTAATAATTTTATTTGTATAACACAAAAAACATCTTGTACTTTATAAATATGTATCATAATGACTTATTTTTATTTTCATAATTAAATACAAGGTGTTAAAAGTTTGGGGTGTTCTCTACACCCCGCGAGTAACGAAGGTAGCAAAAACAGGCGCGAGTGACCGCGGGTTAAACAAGAACTGTTTATGAAAACTATACTGCTGCGTATAAATAAGAACTGAATTAAACCTTATCAAATAGTGTAAAAATCAAATCAAATAATCAATATGAAAAGCAAATGAAAATATTAGATTATATGCAAAATGAAACATACAAGCCAAAAATTATGTATTTAATCCGGAAAGAAAGAGAGATGATATACACACACACAAAATCTATCCAATATCTTTACCTAATTTTGCATGTTTTTTATAATCGTAACAGTAATAATAACAATTAAATTAGAGTTCCTTGTACGGTAACTTTTAAACGGTTTTTTCTTCTTTTTTTTGTAATTATTTGGTGTGTTATTAAAATGTCATTTCTTTCTATGTAACTGAGGATATATTTATAAACTGAAATGTACATATTACTACACCAATATGTTCTACTAATGCACTATTTATATCTCAATCATTTGCTTTCAATTCGAAATTTTTAAAAAAATCTGCTGTATTAGTGCTATTGTTGACTTTAACAGGATTGAAATTGGGTAAAATAAAATTTTATTATTAAAACAATTTTTTTACTAAAAGGTAATATATTGGGGCATCTATTTGTATGACAGGAATTGTAATAGTTATAATTTAGTTCATTAAAATGTATTCTAGACATGTGACTTTCTACTTTGGGAGTAACCCCTTAATTTTTAAATACCATGACATAATTTTCATACCAAACATAATTTCCTTGTAAAACTAATTTAAGGACTACTATTAATTTTGCAATATTTGTCAATTTATTTTAATTATATTTTTTATATATTTGGTTGAGAATTATAATTAAAATCACTAAAATTAAAAAGTGTGCTAAATTAAAACTGGGTATATAATAATTTGATTTATCGTGCATATAATTAACATTATATTAATGTTTTTGATAATAAAATAACTACTTATATTGTTTATAGTACCCTGTATTATATTTTTGAAACTCTTAGCAGGTTTTTCATTGCACGTACACTCATGGACAAAAAAAAATTAGCTCACCAAGAAGGAGTCGTCAAAATGAAATGAAATTTTACATACGAAATGACTACTTTGATATAAGTAAATGATTAGAAAATCAAAGAAAAAGAATCATTTATTTCAGAGAAAAAGGAAAAAGAACGAAAGATTTAATACCCTGTTGAACCCGTTCTAGAGCGAACGCACGATGGGATACGATCGGGCATTGAGGCATACAAGTTCTGTATGATGTCTTGAGACATTTCTTTCAATATCTGCTGTAACCTACCTCTAGTTCGTTCAAACTCGTGGGATGCCCAACTCGTCGTTCAAAATGATCCCAGAAATGCTTGATTGGAGACAAATAATCAAATCAGGCAGACTAAAGAAGGGTAATAACTGTGCGGAGACAGTCTTGTGACACCCTTGCCGTGTGAGGCCGAGCATTGTCTTGTTGAAAAATGGCTCCTGGGAGTCGTTGCATGAGTGACAACACATACTGTAACATGATGTCATGAACATACCACTGGGCTGTCATGGTGCCACAGATCAATACTAGGGGTGACCATGTATTGTAGGCAATGGCATCCCATATCATCACACCAGCTGTGGGAGTGGTGTGTTGCTGTAAAGCAAATGCAGGATTGAGGCGTTCAACAAGGGGTTTCCACACACGAACACAATTGTCTTCACTGCTGAGATTGAATCTGGATTTGTCGCTAAAGACGACCTGGTTCCATTCCGCTGCAGTTCAATTTCCTCGTGCGCGGCACCAGTTTAAACGGAGGCGTCAACGGGTGGCCGTCAAAAGCAGCATACGTAATGTCCTTCAGCCAGGCGCCTTCGTATGGTTTGAGAAAACACAGAGGTGAAGGTGAAGTGAAGGTGCTACTTGTGCCTGGATGGCGGCCGATGAAGCATTTGGCTGTACGCCTGCATTTCGAACGATGTGGTGGTCTTCTCGACGAATGTTCTGTCGAGGGTTTCCTGAGCCTGGTCTTCGTGTAAATGACATCTCTCGGATCCACTGGTCCCAAGACCTCCTCACAACACAATCAGAAACGCCTAATTGACGAGCTACTCTCCTAGCTGACAACCCTGCTTCCATCATGCCGATGATTCTCTACCTCTCAAATTGCGACAGCTGCTCATATTGTCTTCGAAAACGGTGCAATGGCATGTCTACCTCAGCTCTTCTTTTGTAAACGATTCAGCACACTAAAATAAGTTATGGTTACCTGTTTTATACTCCACGGAGAACGACGTAAAACGCCCTCTACCGGCTTTACGCAAAACGCAGTCATGCTGCATTTTTAGGCATTTGCATATTTCCCCGATATGTACCTTCAGCCAAGTTTCGTTACGATCCCTTAATTGTTTTTTGGTTTTTTTTTGTTTGTTTATGAGTGTATTTGATACAGTAGCGATATTGGTAAATATTGTTTTGGATTTTCATGAAATTTTGAAGTAAGAGAATGTATAGAGAGAGGTTTAATATTGTTAATACTTAGTATTTATTTTTAAGGAAAGAAATACCTTGTATAAAATTATATATTATCCAATGATCTACTAAAATGTAAATGATTTCAGAACTTGGTTACGTTTAACACCTACAAATTAATGCTTCTAAATTTGCAAAAGCTGATAGCTTTTTTTTATCAGGGTTTTGAGATTAACATGTTATTGTATGCCACCTAATCAGCAATGGTCAGATTGAGGACCACGAAATTCATCATGGTAAAGGGCTAAGTGACGCCTGTTGTTAGCCATAGCTTTGAGCACCATGCAGGTGACAGTATGATTTGACTCGTTTCTCTCCCCCCCCCCCCCAATTTTGGGGGAGGACACCTGGAGGTAGTCAGTAGCCTTCCACCTCTCTTCCACTTCCACCAACATCACGACGGGATTTGCGGCTCGACGGCTGTTTATAGCACCCTCATGCCATGAAGGCAATATACATTTACAAACACCCATGTCTTCTCCAGGATTCGAACCTAGGCCCAGCGCTACAGCAGTCAGCGTAGCTCACCTCTATACAGGATGGGCGAGATTCACATTAATAACAATATAGCATCTGAAATATAAAAGAGAATTGGTGCTGCCAATAGATGCTTTTACGGTTCGAGGAGGTGTTTAATATTAATTCAATTAAAAGGAAGAAACATAACTATATTAATTTATGCAAGTCTAATTAGACCTACGTTCACATGCTCATCAGTAATTTAGTCAATTGCCCAAAATGATGAAAATGCTTTTGGTTTATTCAGAGTTGGATCCTAAGAGTCATTTTTGGAGGAACTCAAGTTGGTGACATTTGCCACAGATGCTCAAATTTAGAAATATTCTATGTCTTTAGGGAACCAGACTCTGTCAAATACATAAAAATCCACAGAATTAAATAAGAGCGGGACACGTTATTATAATGTTCAACACAGGACTCATCCCACTAGAACTAGGACTTGGGATCAAACCAACGTCAAGTAAGATGACTCCATAAAAAAGGATTCCATTACCTTAAGAGTAAATAATTGGAAGGTCGTGGGAAAAAAACAACAAAAAAAAACAAAAAAAAAGATAGGAATCTTGAAATAATCAAGATTTCAACCACCCATGGAGAGGTTGGCATACATTTGCAGCTTGGCGACAAAATACGTTTCCGTGCATGTGCTCCGTCAGTCGCAATGCTTATAATTACATTTGTACTTCGTTTATCTGGTATAAGTGTGCGCTTGGGCTGAATGCATGATTATCTCTTAAGTCGCTTTTGGAAATTTAATGTAAATTATAGATGGCGCTACAAGTCAACTAAGGATACACTTTGTTTGACTTGTAGTCAGAGTAATCTAATTTTCTTTGGTGCGTATATATCTTCTATGTGTGACGTCCAATAAAGCAAATGACTAAAAGAATGGTTTAGAGTTACTGGATTAATATAAAAAATATTATGGATAAGATCACTTTATTGACCCATGGGAATAAGGATTTAAGGAAATATAGTTGTCGCCAGCCGGGGCAATCGCTACATTGAAAAAGAAGTTATAATTAATGGAGTAATTCTAATTACTGGTTTTTTTAAGAAATTCACCGTCCAGTATTGGATTTACTGGGGAAAATGTGGATGAAAAAGCAATGGAAATGTTTATGAAAATTTTAAATATTTTTTAAACCTTTCAATATTTCTTAATACCTAATATTTGTTGCTTTGTGTTTTTAATTACTTAAAAATAAAAGTATATATATATATATATATATATATATACATATATATATGTAAATTGTTCGGTCTGAGAAAAAAATATGGTACAGTACTTTTATAATCACCTAAAAATGATGAAGGAATTGAAGAAAAATTAAGAGCTCAAAACAGATATTTATTAGTATTATTTTTATTATTTGTGTTTTAATTATTCATAACGGTTTCTAATTTGAGTTTTAAAATATTAAACTTCCTGGATTCTTTTTGTATCCAAACACACTTTTGAAGTTATAACTGTGGAAAAAAATAAGAACTTGGGAAGGAATTTTTATTAAAAGGTGAGAACTAAAAAAAACTAATCACAAGAGTTATTTCTTTTTCCAAAAGGACATTCTTTTATTAGAATACTAAAACTGGAAAAATAATTCATTTTATGTCTACATCAGTGATCTAAATTAAATTCGGGAAACTTAAGACAGCTGGAAAAATACTTTAAAGGCATTATCACTTTAATAGTATTCATAAGACGTGTTAATTTTACTGTTACTTCAGATGATTCGCTTTCGAATTTATTCTTTCCTTTTTATCGCGACCAAATTATTTTCTGATCTTATTTCCGCTTTTACAGTTTTTATTTGAATTTTTCAACTTCTCATCAAATATATATATATATATATATATGGATTTTTCAATTTCTCATCAAAAAAAAATTATTTTTTTCATTTTTTCAATTTCTTTTTAATATTTCTGAATTTAAAATAGTTGCTGGAATGTATCATTCACATACACCGAAAATTAGATTTAACCCTTAACCAGTTTACCTGTACGCAGCACCGGCACTAATATTTTTTTTCTTCTTTCTAACTTTAATTTTCAAGCATTTTTAAATGCTCATAGTGAAATTATTAGAACTAGTGTTCTTAAGAAATTCTGTTGGTCAACGATAAATGCTTTTCATCCGGAATTTTCTTTGAAGGCAGGAATTTGGATTATTCACAATTTTTGACTACAGACAAGAATTGACAAGACAATCTGCAGTTTGTTGCTTGAGAAGAAATAAAAATCGAAAGATAATCCAAAAAAGCAGATATATTTCTTACCCGATAGCAACGCCCTGCATTGCACAAGGTACGCACATAGAAAAGCTTCAACAATTTGGAAAAGAAAGAGAGTAGCAAGCATTAAAATTTTTCAAAGTATGAGAGAAATTCATTTAAGATGTATGAAACATTCTTTTTGGCATGCAGAAGATATTTATAAAAAGCGAACATTTAAAGGGATTTTGTGTCCCATAAGTATAATATATAAAAAAATAGTGTGAAAAGTTTAAAATTGCAAATTAAAATAAAATTCTTCCATTTTCTCATTCTATTAAGCATAGTGCTTAGTAATATGCAATGAAGAAATGTGATTTTTTTAAAAAAATATATTGGACAAAAAAATTTGCCGTTTAGGGGTTAAATCAGTGTTTCTCAAACTGTAGGGCGCACCCCCTAGGGGGCGTCATAACCTTTCAAGGGGGGCGCGATCATATTGAAAAGTCAAAAACAAATGATTATTTAAAAAAATTATTAATTTTCTGAAAGTAAAGAAACAACATACAGTCTGAAATAACAAAAAATAAAAAACACATTTACACTGATATAAAACACTTTTAAATATATTAGTACTGCTCAATGTATTTTATAATTAATTTAACAATACTAAATTAAGAACGTTTAACAATTACCAGTAACCCATGAGCTCTTCATATGCAAAATTATATGCAAAAACTAACATTTGATGATTTGTTCGGTTTATAATTAATTATTTCAATACCAATTAAAAATTTCGCGATTCGCTCTCCAATACCACCGTTTAACACATAGGCGAGCTTATGTGGTGCATTAGGGGAGGGAGGGGGTATTAAAGGAATAAATAAGCAAATCCTCTGAAATAAGTAAATCCTTCGCAAACACTGTCAAGGTAATTTTATTGCATTCCATAGCCTTCCGAATAATTCTATAGATAGCAGTTCACAGAAAAGATTGTACTTTGGAAAGACGGATATATACGTACGGGGCAATTAACTTACTGGCTAAGTGAGACTATATACGCCGGTAGCATTTAAAGTTGAATTGTAGGTTTAGCGTCAAAATATAGTATAATTGAATTTAATACACATTGTTATTGTATGGGGGGTGCGATGAAAATTATGATTGAATATTGGGTCGCAAGTATTGAAAGTTTGAGAAGCACTGGGTTAAATAGTACTTAGGTTTCATTTCTATGTAATAGACTAAATTCGAATACTTTTTGTTAAAACGTTTTTCTCCCCTCCGTTTCAAATCTACGTCAAAATAGAATACGAGAAATAAAAATAATTTATCACCTCACTAAAAGAAGTTAATTAGTTTTTACTTCTTACGCTTAACAATTGCGGTTCTTTAATTCGACTTTCAAATAACAACCCCAGCCAAATGCTATCAATTAGAGAGAACAAATTTGCAACATGACTTGTATAGATTCATAATTCCCATACGTATAGCTCATTAGTTCGTCAGGCAACGGGATATTGTTAATTAAAAGATTAGAAGATTATTCCCAAGTTCTCGTGTTCCTTCCGATATCAAAGCTACAGACTGGTTTTATGAGCTTTAACGGATTATTATTCATCATCGTTAAAGTCCTCCTTTAAGTTTAATGACTTGCATCTGAAGTCACAACAACGAAAATAAATGAAGATTTATTTGATTCATTCGTTTTCCCGAAAATTAAAGATGACGTTATCTCTGCGATTATGTGATTTGTTAACTAATTATAGCGTTAAAATGCATGAAGAGAGGGAAAGTGTGAATGGCGCAGTATTTCAAGTTACGTTGAAATTGGCTTCAGAAAGATGTTTTAATTTATTTCAATGAATTGACATTTTTAATGCATCAGATATTGGTAACGGCACAAGAAAGAAGGCTAAGGGAACTATAAAAGAATAAGTGATTAATTATTGCAAATTTAAATCTCAAAAAATAACTCATTGTGTTCAAATATTATCACCTTTAATAAAATAATAAAAAGAAGAAAGTAAAAAAATAACGAAATAAGATAGGAATTAGAGCACTGCTGTATTTCCAATGTTTATATATAATTCAATAGGTCGGTAAATAATTTTAAACTGAGAAGACGAATTATATATTTTACAAAAAAAAATTAAGTAGTAAAATGTTCCTTATTTATATATGACATATAAGAAATTTTAAATCAAAATTTTAGGTTATTTTAATTTATATCACTGTCCATGCAACACAGGATATATACATACTTTTTAATAAACTCTACTTAAGAGATTAAAATGACCTAATTATATATATATACGAAAGATAGAAAAATATATAATTGAAATTTTGGAAATTTAGAAAGAGGGGTTTTGCAGTATTATGAACTCTGCTGTGTGACTGGAGACAGCTTTTAACCTTACATAAAAGTGGGGGTAAAACCATTTTTATAGCTAACAAACTATCTCCCTTTCTATTTATAATATTGGGTGAAACTCTAAAATATTATGAATAGAGGTTATAAATCTATCATTAATAAAAAGGTCGCATACCTAAAGAAGAAGAATTCAAAAATGCTAAAATCACGCTTGATTAATGTAATAATAAACTACTTATTACCATGTTCATTGAACTGAGGATAAATTCAAAACTTGAATAATAGATGCCAATTTTTAGTATTATAAATGCATTATATACACTCTCTACACATGAAGTAGATGGTTATAGGAAAAACTCTTGCCCTATAGAATACAGATGATGCAAAAATAAAAGTTAGCATTTATCAGATTAAATATGGTACCAGATTTGTTGGGAGTAAGAGCTAATTAGAACTAAGAGCCAATTAGTTAATAAGATATAACATGATATAAAAAGATCAAAACCTATGCATTATAAAGGGGGTATTTTTGTATGTTGAATAATGACAGTTTAGAGCTTAAAAAATGCAAAGAACTTTTTTTATACATATATTTCATATTTGAAAAACTATTTGGATTAAGTGTTAGAAAATTTGCAATCAAATTGTTAATATTAACAAGTGCAATAATAATTATAACTGGTTAACATTATTTTGCTATGACAGATTGTAATTATTTACCATTATTTTCAAGAATTTCGGTTATATTTAAAATTTCATTAATCTAACTATGCAAATAAAGTAAAAAGAAGAAGAAAAAAAAAGAAAAGAAAAGTTAAATGAAAATAATTCAATTTTGATTATATTAACATATTTCCAATATTGACAGGTTTCATATTTAACCTTAATTTAAATATTAAAGGAAGGTAGCTTTAAAATTTTTCTGGAGTTTTAGAGTACTTATTTTTTGAAGGAGTATGTTTTTTCGAGTTCATGTAGTGCAACCGTATACCACGCATGTTCATTTTATCAAATGTTTAGTGAAAACTATTGCCGCAGTAAAATGTTTAGCATATTTTTCTAAAATTAATTTTTAAAAACTACGATTTTATCATTTTCTTTGACACCTGATCGATATTATAAAATAAGGTGCTTACTGGATGAACTTTTCTTTTTAAATTAGAAAGATTGATATGATGTCAAGTTATCTAAATATAATTTACATCAAAGATATTCAAAAAACACACATTCTTTCGTTAATAATACACCTGCGTCTTCAAAGAGACATTGGAGCTGTCTTATTTATAAAGCACAACAATAATGGAACAGAAACAGAATGAGGATTTAGAATCGATTCTTAACAGATAAGATTCTTTGACAACTATCGATTCAGATAACCTTTTTATTTTAATTCCTCATTATACTGATTAAAAAGTCATCTCACAGTCGATAGATTAAAGTTTAGTGTGATTTTTTTTTAAAATTTCTTATTTCTAATGGCCAGGGTTACAGAAGACCACTACACCACAAGGGGGTAGGAACAAAAACAAAAACAGACAAAACAAACAAAGTAAGGCAAAAAAATAAAAATGGCGAGAAAAGTCTATGAACCCAATAAGTTCCGAGATTGCAAATAAAGGTCACACAAAGAGGAGCCCTTTAGAGCTGGGCAGTGACGAATGTGGGCAGCATCCATGTCCTCCCGAAAATCACAGAGCGTACAGAAAGGGGTCTGTGCAACATGAATTTCATGTACATGTTTCAAAAGACTGTCGTGTCCAGTGGGCAGACGAAACTCAGCAACTGTTTACGTCTTGGCCACATGGAAAGATCCTGAGATTATTCCACCAGATCTTATTGGAATTTCTTTCAGCGTATTAGTTTAGTATGAGTTATATAAAATATGAGAAAAAATGAATGAGTTTATTTCAAAATAATAATTAATTTATTTATACCACCTGTCTCAATTTCCTTAAAAAGCTAACAACTTCAAAAGAGTTGAATTGTTATAATGCAGTTCATATGCAATAAAATTAATTGAAATACGTATAAATACAAACATTTCAAATATTTTTAGTCTCTTCATTTACGTAGCAAAACTTTCTCTGCATAAAACACACCGCACACACGCATATATATATAATTCAGGCCCCAGGCCAGCTGGTAAAATGAGGAGGGCATCATCTCTAAAATACTTCTTTACTTTGCTTCAATCAAATAAAATCTAACATGGCGGCCCTTTGGCGCGCAATCGAGTAGAACAATAAACAACACTTCGGTGAGGAGTCACCAGCTAAGCCTTTTCGAGTATGTGTTCTCCTTCGTTAGCGCTCGCTTCACCTTTAAATAGGCTTATTTACCCACAAATCTTTACGCGATGGTAAAGAGTTCGCTCTACTTTGATTTATTACTTACTTAATTTTGAAGCTAAACTTTTCAAACCTGACATATATATATATACATATGAAATAAATTTATATAATATATCAAAATCAAGAAATAATAGATAATGAACATAACAAAAAACAACGTAATAAAAGTACAAAAGCAAAACATGAAGATCGAATTTATAGAAAAATACAAAGAAGGAACTACAAAAAAGAACCTAGCGAGTCGGAAAGCAATTTTGGACTTAGGATCGAATAAGTGGGGTTACACTAGTTTGAAGACGTCAATCTCCCCCCCCTTGCCACTCGATAGGAAAAACCAAATAAAATAAATAAAAATTCAAAGTATATAAAAACTCGCAGAAAGTATGAGAAAACCACCGACTACTATTCTGCAACTGATTCTCGTAAAATCTTAAGGCAGAGAATTCCTAAAAAAATTACTAAAGAATGACATAAAAGGATTTTTCAAAAACGCATTTTACAAAACTACTCACAGATCTTTTTCCAAGAGAACCAAGAGTCTTGAAATTAACTGAAAGTTATATATATATACGAATTTCAAGACATAACGTAAAAACTAATAATAATATTGCATCAAAGTTAGAGTGAGCAAGTACTGGTAGTTGTGAAGAAATAATTTTTAATAACGCAGTATTAAACGAGAAAATAATCACGGGAAAGTAAGAAGGATACCCAAGAATAAAAGCGTTTCTGGCATGTGAGATTGTATTTCATGTTTGTGACTGCCAGCGCCATTTATCTCTTGAAAACAAGATACTTTAATAGCTGCTCCTACAATGTTATATTGAAGAAGAAAATAAGCATTTGATTACTTTATACCCCTACATATTTTCAGGATATAAGAGAGGATACAGGTAATCACAAGTCTTTCTTTAATTAATGATAAGGCTAGAATATTCAAAATCTTTCTAAAATTAAAACAGTTTAATCTTACTCTAAATAATTATTTGTTTTTCATTTAATTAAATATTCCGATTTAAAAATTCATGGATGGTGATAATTTTGTGTGTATATAAATTTAGTGATTTTTCATATTTACATGAAATTAGAGGAAAGAATTAAGACGCCACTTAGAAAATTGAATTTTACAGAATAGTAATCCCTCTAACTTCATTCACAAAAAATATAACTAAATTAACGTTTCATTTCAAAAACAAGAATTTGAATTATATTGTTTTGAAGAATAATAAACAAACTAACACATAAAAATGGGGTTTTTTTCCTAATGTTGCAAATATCACTTCAGATTTTTTATAAAAATTTTAACGAATTATTTGCTTTTAATACAAAATACTAGTTCCTTTCTAATAATGAAGTTTAAGATAATTGATAGGAAAAAAAGAAATAATCGCTTTTAGTTTATAAAAACCTTTGTAAAATATTTTTACGTAACATTCAAAAACATAACAGTGAGCTGTTGTGAATGAACTATATTTCGAAGGCTATACAATCGAAGAAAAATACGAAATTAAAAGTAATGCAATTTTGAGCCACGCCCTGCATCAGGTATTATAAAATGGAATGTGATGCTAAAAGTGTTTTATGTTTGAAATTAAGTTGTTTCATCCATTAATATATGTTTATAGAGGAAAACTGAAATGAAGAAAAATCATGAAGTCGATTTTCTTTTTTAACATTAGCGAGGACTGCTATTATCATTTAAGAGTACTTTTGTAGAATATATTGTATGGAAGTATTTTAAGAAATTGGGATTTTTTAGAACGTGTTTGTTTATCACTTGTTGTTTTCTATTTATTCTGCAAGATAATAAGCTTTTGACATGTAAATTTCTCAGTCTTTCTATTCTTCAAATTTTAAAATACCGAGTAATAAAAACATTTTAACAAAACTTCTATCCTAATGTCAAAGAAATTTTATCTTTTTATGCCATTAAAATTTTTTAAGCAGTTAATTTAAATTAAAGAACAACGAGCATAATTTATATGAAAATATAGGGATGGATCAAATACAACTAAATGATTTAATAAAATGTATATGCTGCGCTTTTTTTAGTGCTTGTGGAACTGTAATAAATGTTCAACACCGACACAAATTCCTGTCTGAAAGAGGATAGGTCTATTTATAATTACTGTCAGTAGCTCTAAAATAATGTTTATTTTAGAAAAAAAAAATCTCAAATGTTTGTCACATTCTTCTAAAATTCAATTGTATTTATTTTACGAATTTTGGTTAGTATTTTAAATATATTTTGTAATTCCCCAATTAAGAATATTATTAAAATTATTTTTTCTACATTAGTCGTTTCAATGTAGTTACGCAAAACATATTCATAAAACAAATGTTTAATTTTCGACTTCTGCTCATTTTATACTTTATATCTTCTTAAGAATTTATCAAATGCATAACGTGAGATATTAATTTAGACTTTTCTGTTGGAAACCATATTTGAGAAACGTTATTAGCAAATAATTCCCAAATATTTGATTCTCTAGAATGGTTTTCACTACCATGAAATTGTAAAAAGAAATACTATCCACTCACGGCAATAAAAATTTGCAGTTTGGCCTAACTTTTCTCCCGAGTTAATAACTGTGTCAGGGTTAAGGCTTATCTTCTTAAAATGGGAAAAATATATTTGCAGCAAATGGTCCCACCGGGAAGTTATCGGGACTTATCTGAACTCTGAGCAGCCAGACGTAAGTTGAGAGGTCTCCGGGGCAGATTCGTCTCTTGGGGTGGAAAAGTCCGTGATAAACCTCCCAGGTCGGACGTAGTGGGAATTTAGAATTAAGAAAAACCATTTTATTTTCAGCTTCGCTGATTATTTATATTGAAACAAACTGGGAGATAATGTTTTTTAATGAAAAGGTGTCTATCTTGACTCTTGATTTAGAACGTATTTGACAAATTATTTATTTATTTTTTTTTTTCGTTTTAAAAATATATTTGCTTGCTGTTTTTGTACTTAAAACATAAATTCAAACATTTTTAGAGGGTTTTAGATTTTTAAGGTATCCGACTACGTTCGGAACCGTGATTTTGTAAAAGCGTATAAATGGATAATATTTATGATATTTAGTGTCACTTAGATTAGAAAATGTATATAAAATTGTTTTAAGAATAGTATTACAATAAAAAATTATTTAAGTACAATAGTTTGACAAAAAATGAACATAGAATGACCCATTTTCAAAACATTCTCCTTTTGAGAAAAATGATTCTATTATAATAATATTTCGCCTGTATATAGCACAGACCTCTGTACAGAGGCTCAACTAGAAATTTTGAAATAAATAGCTTAGAAACGGGTTATGTTTTTTGACAACAAAGGGGAGAAATTTTAATAAAAAAACGCCGATAATTATTTCAATTGTTTGTAACTTTGAAAATAATGTGAATTTTTCAAAAAATAATAGTTCAGACTCTCTGTAGAAGTCTTTACTTTACATAAGCACACACACACACACAAAATATTATTATAATAGAAGCAGTTTTTATAAAAGAAGAACATTTTAAAAAAAGATTATTTTAAGTTAATTTTTTGCCAAAATATTGTATTTAAATCATTTCTTTTTTGTCAAAATGTCCTTAAAACAGTTTTATACATGTATTCTAATCTAAATGTCACTAAATTTCTTGAAAATTATCCCTTTTTGCTCTTTTTTAAAATCACGGTTCCGAAAGTAGTCGGATACCTTAATATTTTTATAAAAGCTTACCCTTATTTTTTTAAAGTTTTTCAAAACAGTACATACTTTAAAATGTATATTTCTTCTGACAGTTAGCTAGTTTTTTTTATCATTTTCTGGATTTTTCATCTTAATATTTTTAAACATTTTACTTAAAAATTAAGTTCAATTAAAAAAGACATAAAATTATATACAGAAAAATATGATACATCCACCTATAAGGGTTTTATTTTCAAATAACAAATCTGTGTAGGTGGAACAACTCTGAGTTTTTAATATTTCATAATTTAAATCTTAGCATTTTTGAGATTATAGTTTGACTTCAAACATAAGTTATTTTTTCTTGGATCAGAAAATGTGTAAATAAAAATTTCTTGAGAAAAAGAGCAAGCGTTTCTTTCAAGTCGATCCTTTAACACTGTGCCAAGTCTTTAAAAATAAATCTTTATGGAAAATAGAAAAGCAACCTGAAGCATCTTTCAAGCAGATTTGCTGCCCTAAAGCGATTATAGTTTCATGGGATTACGTGTTCCACTTTTTGATCCAACAGCTTTTTAAAATATCTTTGATGTTCAAAAGGTTGGAAATATTTGATTTATTGAATTTAAAACGCTAGGAAGTATTTTTATTACAGCAGAATAGCAAACGAAATATCAGGATGCATTTTAAAATATTATTAATGTAAAGCAAATGAAAACGACTTTTCTAAGAGAAGAAAAAAACTATTTACGCATTAAGTATTATTTAAAAAGTATTTAATTTTAAAACAATAACATTATTTTTTAGTTTCTTAGTGAACTTTGAAAATAAACAGCAATTTTGAAAATATTTTTTTATAGCTTTGAAACATATAAAGTATACTAATTTTTTTTTAGTGTTCAGTTGAATTTGGGGAGGATTTTTAATTGAAATTATACCCTTATTTTAAAATCTTAAATAACCCAGGAGGGGGAGGGAAAGTTGCTTTATACAAACTAAAAAAATATTAAATTAGTATTTTTATACAAACCACAATGAAATAAATATAATAACAATAAAGTAATACATTTAAATATTCGAAACATATTTCGCTTATATCTTATCTCTTTCTGAAGTTACGTATCTTATAACGTTCCTAATAATTACTTAAATGCTTTTATAAATTTACATTTAAAATTCGAAATAATATTTTTCTAATACAAAGTGTTTTATATGTTTATTATTTCAGAATGAGCAAATCAATGAAGCATTTCAAATTCTTATGTTTCACTTTATTAGATAATTTTCAGCAAATTCTATGTCTCAACACACTTCCACCTAATTTTTTTTAAAAACTGATATCAGTCTTTAATTAATTTCAATTGTGAAATAAATAAAAAAAAATATTAAAAATTTTTAAAACATCTATAAATTTATGTGACTCTGCGTTATTCTATTTTCTATTCTTAAAGAAAAATGTTCTAAATTTCTTGTAAAAGTACAAAAATGACTAAAAAAAACGTTGCGTTACGTACATTAAATCAACCGTAAAGTGTTATCACCTGCAACAACGCTCTAATAAATCAGAAACTTAAGTCATTATACGAAAGAATGGAATCGGTATATAAACACCTAAAAAGAAGTGATCCATTTCAGCTTTAAAAAAAAACAATGCATTTTATTTTTATTTTTGAACCACCACAAGCAATTTACAACTACAATTTTGCCGCAGTTACATTCTTTCAGGTTACATCTTTATATAAAACAAAGAAAACGTGGTAGAAAATGATCAACACTTTCTCTTTTTTTTTTTTTCACTAAGAAAAATAACCTTTTGAAACATTTAACGTCAAAGAGTCTCAACAGAAATATTTATCAAAGTAATATTTTATTTTATAAAATATTTTTATAAGATATATATTTTTTTTAATTTATAAATATTGTGATCGATTGTGATTTAAAAATAACTTTTGTACTCTGAACTAAATTCAACTTTACTTATGTTATGATGAAGGAAAAAGAGACCAACTTTGTTCTAAAATTAATTATAATTACATTTTATAGTTAGTTGAATTTTACGTTCAATTAAATATTTTCTATTCTTTCAATTTTTTTTTTAGTAGTTCTATTAATTTCGCATTCAAGTCTGAATATCTAATATGAGAAATATAAATGGCAATATTTCTACTATTATATTTGAATTTGTTTATTTTTTATTTATTTATTTATTTTTTTACTGTATGCACATTTAATCTTCGCACAATTTATCTAAATGTTGGTAATGAATTTGATAATTATAAGACATGATATGGTGGCAACAAAATATGTTATGTATTATAAAATGTTACACACCAAGAAATAGTTATGCAAACCAGACGAAAATCAATAAATGTGATTTAAATGTACACTAACCATGGTTAAAAATTTTTTAATCCAGTGATTTGTATGGTGCCGCTACTAATTTTTCACCTTATTAATGCTAAAGTACTGTGTTATTGATTATTTCTGTATCAAATATGTGAAAATTCTCAAGTCAGTAGCGAAAGAGATATTTTCGCACTTAAAACTAAGGAAATTATCAGAATGGTTTAAGAAAATGATAAGGAGATTATTGAACTTTCTGGAATAGGAATGAGAGATGTCCAGTGCGTTATTAAAATCTAAAAGCAGAATGATGTTCCTCCAACATCTTGGGATAAATAGGGTTGAAAAAGACCTTAAATTAATGTGGCCGAATATCTCTCAAATGAAGAAATAACTCAAAGAAATCAACTGTTAATCACACGGCAAGGCTTAACAAGGAACATAGGATTCAGACTCAATGATGCAAACACCTAAGGAAATAACAGCTGTAGAGCTCCATGAAAATCGTTTTTACAAGCTTTTATTTAACTTGTAATGTAATTTGTTCGGGTGGAATCTTGCAACTCCTTTTTGAAGCTGAAGTCTTCAACCGATTAAGCTAAAATTTTCTATACACGTTTAGTTTGGATGACAATGCATGTTTTGACCATATATGTTCCGATATTGCAATTAGTTAAAAAGATATTAATTAAAAACCGTAAAACGCATAATTGTTTTACCCCCTGTTGTCATTTTATAATGCCGAGCAGCTTATTCGATTGAGCTTAAAGAAGTTCTGACTTTTCGACTTTTTTTTTTAAAAACCCATCTAATTCTCTCTATCAAATTCAGACAAAAAAATAATTACAAAATCCGAAAGATCATTTATTTCGCGACCATACCGCCATAATCCTTTTTAAAAATATAATGATCTTTTCTATTTTTTACTTCTTTTTTCTAAAATGAGTCAAAATCGATGCGTTTTCATGAAAAGGATTTCTAAATCGTTCCGTAAGGATTTTTTTTCCGAGTTAATAAATCGATATTCTGCTCTAAAAAGTATTCCGGCTTTTCTCTTTTAGAATCAGTCATTTAAAAGTTAAAATGCCGAAAAGTGTTTGTTTTTTTTTTCTTACATTTTTTCAAAAAATACTCAAATTTTTAATTAAACGTTTAATACCTTCCTCATTTTTAAAGATAATCATAAGAACACTTTTTTTTTCGTTTGTAGAATAGTATTATCCAAGTTCTGTACAAAGAATGAAAAAATTGGTTTAAAATCACAGATTTTAAATTTTTGTGTGTGTGTTTTTCTTTGTTAATGTAGTATATATATTACACTAGAAACAAAAAAAAAATAGAGTTTTAATATTTTGATTAATTTTGCTTTGTCCAATGTTGTTTTAGTCTTACAGTGTTTTTCCCCCCCCCCCCCTTATTATCTTCTTGTTGCGGCCCGAATGAAATATCTATCATATGTATGGGGCCTGGCGGGAAAAAAGATTGAGTACCCCTGAGCTAGACTGTTCAAAATTAACCGACAAACAACCTTGCAACAATCATGTGTTGAATGAGATGAACAGACTGAGAAACCTCTGTCCAAAAGTAAAAAATAAATGAAAAGTAAAAAAAAAACTTTTTTAAAAACAAGCTTTTATTTAAATGTGCTAAAAAGAATAAAATAAACTTTTCTTTTAAAATTTTTTTGCTATAAACTATAACGTCACTACACAATTTATAACATAAAAGCTTGTCACGAGATTGACCTGCGTAGATTAAAAAGTTAAATAACTCGATCTGATTGATTTTAGTCTTTAAAATTTTCAAATTAAGTAAACACGAGTACTTAAATCTCGCGACAAGCTTTTATATTATAAATTGTATAATGACGTCATAAGTTGACACCAAAAAAAAAAGTTTTAAAAGAAAAGTTTATTTTATTCTTTTTAGCGCGTTTAAATAAAAGCTTGTTTTTAAAAGAATTTTTTTTTTTTTTTTTTTTTTCGTTTTTAAAAAAAATTTTTTTTTTAAAAATTTTTTTTTTTTTTTTTGCTTTTAATTTATTTCAGTGAATAACAGAAGAAAAGAGCAAAAGACATAAACAGCATGAATAATGGGCTATTTAGTAGTGAAAAGATGTCATGTTGTCTGACGAATTAAGACTTAGCTTATTTCAGAATACGGAAAGCAATAAGAAAAAAAGGAAGCATCACAAGGCGATAAGATTTTCATGAATTTGTGCCCACTGAATAGGGAAATGGAGCCAGCATTATTTAAGATCATGTTTGGTTCAATGTGTCTGGGCTAGGATTAGCAACAGTATACATAAATAAAATGAAGACTCTGGATTATTAAAACACGTTAAATGGTTAGATCAATTTATCATTTCATTTTTTCTCCCTCGATGGAACTGACATATTTTTGGATGACAATTATAAGATCCATAGAACACAAATTATTCAGAATTGATTCAGGGAACATTAGGAGACATTTCCTGACATTGACTGTCCATCACAAATATCATGTTTTCAGCTAATTGAAAGCATTTCAGATATACTAGAACAGTAGTTAGGAAGGGGTTTGTCTCTTCAGTCATAAATTCAAAGTTTCAGTGAAGGTCTCCTATAATCTAATTTACAATTAGTGCTGAAGCTACCTTGGATTTTATTGCACCAAAACCTCGTTGACAGCTTTTATTAAACCTAGACAAAGGTGTACCCTCCAAATATTAAGGCACGCATTTTTTTTTTCAATTCCTTTTCCTCGCAATGCACTGAGAAGGAAATGCTAAGAGTATAGTAAAAATTTAACTTTTATTCAGAAAATACAGTTATCAGAACAAATATTTAATATTGCATTAACTCACATCTGACCTTCGTGCAAACTGTTATCTTACTGGGCATTGATTCGTAAAATGGATTGACTGGTGAATAGGTCTTTCTGCGGTTTTGCTTGCCGTACGTGTATACAGGGGTGATCGGAGAACTCCGAGCTCAACCGCTGTACCAAAGAACGAGTGAGCAGTTTATCATTCGAGTCACTCAATGAATTATTTGTAAATACCAAAGACCAGCTGTAGAATCACGTACCGTGTGCAGCTGAGTATCATTATGAGGAAAAGAAAGCCAAAGGCTCAGTGAAAAAATTCCAAGTCGCTGTAAAATGAGATAGTTCGGCAAATGAAACGGAATGTTCTGTAAAATGCTAAACTCAAACGTTACTTCTTTGGATAGGCTGTGAAGAATATTATAGAAGCTTATAGAATTCCTTTGTCAAATAATCATCCTAGACTCTCCGAAATTTGTACAAATTCACCTATATCTGTTGCCAAATTTGGCGATCAAATTATTCTCCAAAGTTAGTTTGCCTTATATGATTGAAGGAATATTCTGTTTTTATTTTCTTGCCTCTGGAAGCGAAAACAATAAATTTCAAACTATACGAAACAATACGCTCAATTTTCATGATCCTTATATTATTTTTTGAATTTAATAATATTAATTATGAAATAATTGCTTTTATAGTTACTTTATTGATGAACATGGGTTTTACTCAATTACATATGATTCACAGTATTCTTATCAAGGATTTCATTATGTACTGTATACATTGATTTTATATTAAATTTTCATACAGTAGTAATACATTTAATAGTATTCTATTTTAACCCCTTTCCGACGCATTTTATTTCTGGATTATGAATTAAAAAAAGGCCAATTGTTTTATGCATATTTTCAAACATACATATCTTTTTATACATAATGGCACTATTCGCACACAAAATTTTCCTAAAAATTAATGTAAAAAATCTATTTAAATGGAAGAGCAATTTACTTGTAAAGTCGGCTTTCTGTATGGTAGATATAATTAGATTTTGGAGTCAATTCACACTAACTAATGATATAATACTTAGAATATACCTAGCTTTGGTGTTGAAATTAAAATTTTATGTAAATATTTTGCTTTTACCTAAATGATTATGAAATTATTAATCAAAATGTAATCAAGTATGATGAATTTGAAAACACAGTACAACATATAACCCAACATCGCAATCAGCACAGTAGAATCTTGCTTCTGCTCTTACTTTTTTCCTTTACTGTCTCTCTTTTAGCAGCAAATAATACGCTGTCGTTATATTAGTTTCTTCTCTGTTGGGGGAATGCTGTGAACACACACGTTCACAACATTCAGTTCAGATATTCGTGAAGGGGAGTGCTCAGAAGTAGGCCGCTAAATTTTGCAGAAAAATCCCCCGAGTGGTACTTTTCAATTATTGGAAACCATAAAAGAAGCCTGTGAAATAATTCAAGAAAGACCGATTGCAAAGAGTAAATGTTCACAGGGCCCGAGATACACTCGGGATGAGCGAGAATAATACCTTTCACCTGTCTGAGCTCAATCGGGTTACAGACATAAAGTGGTTACAGGACAGCATACGAGTGTACATAGGCACGACATATAATAAAAAATGCTGGAGTAAGCAACAATATCAAATAAAAAAGTTATTAACATAATAATAACAGTAAGCAGTTTATGACGACAAGGATAAACATCAATAAAATCTATTTAATAATTTAATATATCTGAGAAAAAGCTGAGCAAAACAAGCAAAAGAGAAAAAAAATTTAAATAGTTAATAACTCTGAATTTTAATATTAATTAAGGTATTTTTTGACACACTTAATTTATAGAGAATAACAATTTTGAAGAGTTGTCTATATGACGCAGATGAAAAAAAATCATCAAGCTAATTGTGAAATTAGCAGGAATTGATCTTAATCAGCCATTCTTGTAGAGGGTAGAAAAATGCAATTGGCTTGCAAGTAATTGATCCTGACAATGAAAAATGCTGGAGATAAAAAGAAAAAAAAGTCCCTGCTGCAAAAAGATGTGTAGTACGGATAATTTATCCCAACATTCTTTTTTTGTTAAGAATACGAATTTCTTTAGTGATAAACGATTAGACGTTATTACAAAAACAAAAAAATCATTGTTTTTTTTAAGTATTCCCTAGCTAATACGTTCTGACAGTCGATATCGCTAGTAAACACGTTTTTATAGCTTACAAAGCTTTTATTGGGTTGTCAACGGAATTTTTCTATAATCCACAGTGTTTGTTCAATTACATCTTTTTGATTACTGTTTCATGGGATTTTTAAAGATTTATTTAGGGATAACTAATGTATATAAAATTACATGCAACATGGTCACACAAAACCCATGTCATTTTATGTGTTTATTTACAAGCAGTAAATAAAATATTGGATTTCTCTGTGGATCTACATCGCAACATAGTACAAGAAATCGAACAGCTAAATTTTAATCAGTGGGGTTTTATAATAAAAATGTAGCATTACGTGCATATAGGGTAATTTTTTTTAAAACAGGCAATATTCAGAGACCCATGTAGTTCGATCTAACAATCGCAATGACACCGAACTTGGTATGAAGACTAATACTGACATGGAAAGCGAAATTTTATCCGGAAAAATAGTTCTAAAAATAACCGATATGGGTGTTTATGGCACTGCTGTCACTTACCAAACAAAAATTTATTACAAATCGAGAATTAAAGATAGTTCTTTCCTATGCTACAGCCACGTCAGTAATTTGGACTACAACACATATAGACAGCTCCAAAAAGCACAGGGTGTTTCTTAAAACTGACTCTGTTCAGAGCAACCTGTAGTTCGATCTAGCTATCGAAATGGCACCCAATTTAGCATAGTGGCTAATATAATGACGTGAACAAAAAAAGATTATGTAAAAAGAAAATTAGTTTAAATAATTGCCGATAGGTCTATTTATGGCTCTGCTGTAGTTTATCCAACCAAACATTTACATAAAAAATGGATATTAAAGCAAATGCTTTTATATGTGACAACGACGCCAGTAATTTTGGCTATAAAACGTATATGCATTTCCGAAAAATAGTATTCTCAGCTGAAATGAGCCATGATTCCCTTTGCAAATTAATTTTGCAGATGAGACTCATTTCATTTGGATGATTCTGTTCACATATGAAATCTGATAACTACACGAATTGCCTCTTAACAGTCTCACGCTGTGAAGGAAATTCCTATGCATTCACCAAAAGTTACCGTTTGGTGTGGCTTCATACCAATTCATCATTCATCTAATTAAGACTATCACTCCGACAGGACCAGTAACGTGAGCTGTTAATGTACATAGTAACCACAAAATGCTGCTGACTAATTTTGTTATTCCATAAGAAAATGTCTAAATTAGATAATCGTTATGCAAGATATTGCACCGCAGCACTCATGTGTACAGCAGCTGTTGCGCAATAATTTCACAGATGAAAGATTCATCAGTCGCGGTTTTACAATCCCACGGCCATCTCGTTTTCCTGACCAAGCTCCATTAAACTTTTGTACCTGGGGTTACTTAAAATGAAAGATATATGTTAGTGGAGTTACAAACTTAAATGTATTTCCGGACAGCATACACCGAAATTTAGTGCAGAATATTACTTGTGACGTAAGACGTAAGGTCGTAGAGAATGTTGTGGGGAGAATGTAAGAAGTGGTTTCTGAGAAAGGTGGTCACCTTGAATGTAATAAGTGAAGCATAATATTGCATTATAATTTTTTATCTGTTAATCTTTATTTTTATTGTAAAACATTTTGCATTTTTTACAACTTCATGATATCCCCATCGGGAATTCTTTAAACTAATTTTTTTCACGGAATCCTGCTTCCTATCTTATTATTAGTCTCTATACTAAATTTGGTGCAATTTCGATTGTTAGATTGAACTACAGTTAGCTCTGAATAGTGATAGTCTTAAAAATCACCCAGTATTTTTCAGATCTGTCTACATATTTTACAGCCCAAATTAGTGTCATGGTTTCCGCATAGGAATTAATTTGCTTTCACATCCACTTTCTATGTAAATTTCCGATTTGTTAAGCGACAGCAGGTCCATAATATTGGTGGTTTTTTAAACTAATGATTTTCTCGACTGAATCTTGCTTCCCATGTCACCATTAGTCTCCATTCCAGATTTGGTGCAATTGAGGTTGTTAGATCAAGCTATATATGGCTCTGAATAATGTCAGCTTAGAACAAATCACCTTTATATATATATGTAACATTATACAAACATTCATTTGGTCCGTAATTATAGAACAAATGCATTTCTTTTCATTCGTCTTTCATACGTTAAGGTATCCGACTACGTTCGGGGAACCATGATTTTAAAGAAACACATAAATAGATAATTTTCATGATATTTAGTGTCACTTAGAATATAATACATGTATAAAATTGTTTTAAGGAAATTTTGACAAAAAAAGAAATTATTTAAATACAATATTTTGGCAAAAAATTAACTTAGAATAACCTTTTTTTAAAATGTTCTTTTATAAAAAATGCTTCAATAATAATTATATATATTGTGTGTGTGTCTATATAAATTAAAGACTTCTCCAGAGAGTCTGAACTAGAATTTTTGAAAAATTCTCATTATTTTTAAAGTTATCTCCAATTGAAATAATTATCGGCGTTTCTTTCTTAAAACCTCTCCCCTCTGTTGTAGAAAAATATAGATAAATCCATTTCTAAACTATATATTTCAAAGACTCTAGTTCAGCCTCTGTACAGAGGTCTGAACTATATACAGGCAAAATATTATTATAATAGAAGCATTTTTCATAAAAGGAGAATGTTTTGAGATCATTAGGGTCATTCTATGTTCATTTTTTGTCAAACTATTGTACTTAAATAATTTTTTATTGTAATAATATTCTTAAAATAATTTTATGTACGTTTTCTAATCTAAGTGACACTAAATATCATAAATAGTATCCATTTATACGCTTTTATAAAATCACGGTTCCGAACGTAGTCGGATACCTTAATTAATATGCTAAGGAAT
Source organism: Trichonephila inaurata madagascariensis (assembly GCA_019973955.1). Taxonomy (NCBI): domain Eukaryota; kingdom Metazoa; phylum Arthropoda; class Arachnida; order Araneae; family Nephilidae; genus Trichonephila; species Trichonephila inaurata. The sequence continues at coordinate 102,081 of BMAV01006338.1, forward strand.
TTCTTTAATCCTTCAGATAACTTGTGACTAGCGAGAGAGTTGTTATTATTTCACTTAAATATACAATTACCACATTAGTTCAGTCTACGCGATAATATTATTTGTTTGTGATGTTTAAGTTATAACATAATTTTAACACATCAAATAAATAAACAATATAAATATCATAATTTGTAAAAACTATACAAGAAGAAAATATTTCTATTTATTTTTTTCTTAAAATAATTTTTGTAGGTTTAGTTTATTCTTTATTTAAAAACATTAAATAAATATATTGAATTTTAGCTTTATCTCAAGTTTTTAATCAATTAAGAATGATCAATATTTATAATGAGAAAAAATTAATTTTTAGAAAAATTTAAGATAATATTTTAGAATAAATTGCACATTTTATTTTAGTTCGTGAAAGCAAATTAAAGGAAACCGAAAATAGCTTCCTTTTAAAATTTAAACATCCATAAATAGCACGTAAATTTGTATTTAATTTTCTGTCTACTTCCTAATAGGATGTCATAAATTTATTTCCCCATGGTTTCGATGCAAATAAAAAAATCAGCATAACTTGAATTTTAAGATTGAATTGACCAAATATTTACAATATAATGTCAAAAATTATGGATGAATTGTGATATAGTAGTGGGCGAAATGTTACTTCCCTAACACTGGATTGCCGAAAGAAGTCATTTTTCAATTAGAAAAGCAATTATGTATATAATGACACAATTTTTTTAAAATTTTTTAGAATATATTTTTTTGCCAAGTGAAGAACGTTTTCTTTTTGTTAATATTTACTAATAGCTAGTTATATGACTATAAATTATATAAAAAACATTAGCAATAATCTTTAAACAAATTTCTTTACACATTAGTTATTCTTTCACAATGCAGTCATTTTAACTGCTTTTGGGCAATATTGGTATAAAGTGATCTGGGGGAAGAGACCAGTTTGTTAATAGTACTTTTATGCGTTGAAAGATGTCAATTTTGAACCACATATGTAAAGCGTCTGGTCCGACATTGAGCGGTGGCCGCGGTAGCCGAGTGGTATAGGTATCGGACCGTGACTTGCCTTGTCACGAGTTCGAGTCCAGTACCACTAAAGACCCGCCGTGTAGGGTAGCGATGCACGTTAAATCTGTCGAGAGCTGAAACGTCCTCCCGTTCGTGTGGTGTGGTAGTTAGGAGAGGGGGGTGTCAGCTCAGGCGTCATCCACGTCACTTGACCATGGTTCAAAATTACGTGGTCCGTCGCTAAACTCCCTCGTACAGCTGAACAGTGCGACGTTAATATTCAATCAATCAACCGACATTGAGTGTGACTTGTGAATTTATCTGAATTAATAAATACTGTCGCTGTCGCGCTGGATGTCACTGGGTACATGGCTCGCAAAGCGAGCCTCCAACCCATATCATAGGAGTTAACGGTGCCTGATGAAGTAGCGTCCTTGGTGATAGGAAACAGCCTGATTGGTCGTTATCTGAATTAATTGGTCTTATTTTTCGATCTTTTAAACATTTAAAGTGGTGAGTACAACTCTTACACTATTCCGTTCCTCATATTTAAAGTTCATAAACGTACTTGTTATTTTTAATAAGATATTAACAATACAAGTGATTTACTCATAATGTTACACATACGAAATGGCCATAACACTGAAACAATAGGGAAATAAGCTTGTATGGCATTTGCCCCTTATACTTGGGGGAAGATGCCACATGGTTCAGAAATAAATGAAATAAACTTTAAAATTCTTTTTTTCATTTTATAATACTGTATATTATATCGTATAAAACATAACTACAATGGATAATTAGGCTGTGAGGATGACACAGGAGATCTCCATAGGACGAGGATGTGCAGGGCTGAAATCGACTACTACTTCAGCCTGCTATAGACCGTTCTGAAGGAAAATTCGTTCTTAGAAAACTAATATAGGAAAATTTTCTTTTTGTTTTTCTATTAGTTCTTGTTATTTCACATTTAATTTGGTAATGTATGCCTAATTTTTTTTTACTGCGGTGTTTTTGCATCTTACTTCAAGATTGGTGGCATCTTTCCCCATATATGGGGGAAGATGCCACAATTAAATGAATTTCTTTAACATTAAATTTCTTTATTTTTCATACTAAGAAGAGAATTAACGTACATATATAACCAATTAAATATTGAAAAATGGTAGATTTTTTCATGGTCTTGTCATTTCAATTTTCAATGTAGTAATCGAAAAATCTTCTCTGCCGTTTTCCCCTGAATTACCTAATACTTTTAATAATTCCAGTGTTAAATACGGGGTACTCGAACTAAAATAAGTAGTAAAATCTTGTTTTCAACACTTAAAAAAACTTCCAAAACTGCACAGATCTCACTTTTTTGCCGAATTCGCATTTGATAGTCAATGAAATTATTTTGTAAACAATATCAAGTTCTATTTTAAAAGCCTTTTTATTTTTTGAGCTGTTAGAATTATAAGGGATTCTAACCCAAAGATTAAAATTATGTTTCCTCATCTTTCAAAGTTTCTGGAATTTTTTTTAAACGATTATTTTTTTCCTTCAAATTTTTTTTAGGTTTTTGCAACATAATATTCAATAAGTTTATTTGACTAAAATGACAAATTTTGATGTTTTCGAAAAATAAAGAAGCATAACAAAATATTACTAGAAACATATTTATAATTTGCTCCAGTGCGTACAAATTTTTCATACGCATATATCTAGAATTCATCCAGTTGGAGAATTTGAAATTCTAATTCTATGTACAAATTACGAACCTAATATTGCGCCAATTTACTGCCTTAATGTCTTCTCGAGGAAATTTTATTGGTCTTCCAAGTGAGTTAAACAATATTTACTCGAAAGTTTGTCTAGACAAATAAATACAAAGTTTTAATCAAATGTATTCTTCTTCAAACTCGGTACAGGTTTCTTTTTAGTTTAAATTTTTACAATGGAAGTGTCCACAGTTTTCTCAAGATATTGCGACAGAATGAAATCATTTTATTTTTGCGTAGAGTGATGTTGTTAAAAACATGCATTTTTTGGTCCTCATTACTGTATAGCAAATCATTGGTGAGATTTCTACCCAAGTGATAATCCCAATACAATATAAAACTTAATTGACATCCTTTTGTTTATTATATTGTCCCAATCAATGAGAATTATTTCTATTCATATCTTATCGATATTCCCATCAAATATAAACTGGTTAAACAAAAAATATAGTAAGTTGAAAAAAAAAATTATTTCAAAAATATGAAATTCTCTTTCCTTTTTACTGAAATAATTATTGTTTGGGGATAATATATTTCAGATATTTGTTCGATATTTAAAATAATTTTTAATTTAAAAAATGCAGTATTTTTGTGTATGTGTAAATGTGCATATCACATGCTCATTTTTTGTTTATTAATTTGTTTTTACTGCAGCACATTTTTGAAGATAAGCAATAATTTCTTAATTTTAAAGAATGATATTCTTGTTGCCTTATTAATAAATATTAGGATCTTCATTGGATATTTTTCTTTGAGGTAAAATTACGTGATTGCTTGTATAAGCAATTATGTAGATACAGATGTATTAGATATAATTTGTCAATTGAAAATATTTTAGTATTGTGTACGTTGCCTTTCAGTGTTCAATCATGTTGTACCACTACTCCTAGGATAAGCATCTGTTATGGAAAAAAATTATTGTTCACACTGAAAAAATATTTAAGTATGTTGAAATAAAATTGATCTTTATATTGTCCCTGTTTATACTATTCTTGTAGAATTTGTGAATGCGGTATTCATCCTTGGTAATTCTACTTACTTTCTGAAATGTAGACTAATTTTATGAATACAGTAAAATGTACCAAATTTAATTAAAAAAACTGAAAATGTATGAGATTTTTGTTTTATACTGCGATCTTAGAAATCATTATTAAATATTTTTATAAGTCTAATACTAACTTTTTAAAAAGAATTAGACTTCGTTTTTTGAAATAGACATACATTTTCATTCAAAATAGGTTATAAAACTTAAATTCAAGCAAAATTGCCAAATACTTAATGTTTTGGAAAATTGATTCTGTATTCCATTTAATACTACAACTAGGAATTGCAATATCTGTATACCAGGATACCGAATACCGGTATTTTGAGCCATTTGTACAATTTTGTAACACCGGGTTCTCGGTATTTACTAGACATTTTTTTTAAAATTCTTTCCGCAATATGTTCAGGAATCGCTAACAAAAAAAAATAGTATACGTTTTTGTGTTTATGTTATATTGTTAATTATTGCACCATAATTAATGATATGTTAATGATGCACCATGATGTTAATTATTGCACCATATATATAAATGAAATCATTTTACATCCATTTCAGAAGGTGAAGATATTAAACGTTTTATTCCACTCATTCCATTGTTCTTATTTTTAATTTTACTAGCTGGTTCTACAGTTCTAAGGCAACTAACTCATTAAATCCATCATCTGATTTTTTCATTGCCATATACAACATGATAAGACTACTAACCTAAACTTAAAAATATAGACAAAACTATTTTTCGGAAAAATAGAACTTAATATACTACTCCTAAGTTCTCGTTGAAAGAAAAATAATATATCCAAGCTCATCTGCCTTCCTTCATCCATCAACACCTGTTACTACAATGTCTCCCTAACGGGCGAAGTTAATTAGACTGTGAATACAGATTAATCAAGGGAAATTATAAAATATGTGAATCACACATCCTGATATTCGTGTCTGAGAAACCAAGGTTGTAGTGAAGAAAATGTGAAATAATTCTAAATTTTTTAAATTGGTGAGTTTGTTATTCACATTGTATTTGCATGTCAGACTTAAATGTTCAAAAAAATTTTCAGACTCATTATATATATGTGGGAATCCAACCGAAATCTTCCAAAAAGATTGGATTCTTCAGATGGCGGGGTTTTTATGGCGTGGTGTCTAGGGGTTTTTAGGGTGTGTTAGTTAATTTTGAAATAAAGTAGACAACATAGTTCAAGAAAGAAACTAGTTGAAAACTAAACAATTTATTAAGAATTATAGGGGAGTATTTACATGGGGAATATTGCAAAAGAATAGGAAAGTTAGATAAGCATATTTCGGAAGAATAGGGAAGTTAGATCACATTACTTTAAGGGAGGCAATTGAGATTAAATAGAATTCATTATGGTGCTAATAAGACTTACCGCCTGGCGCGGACGAATGATAGAACTCGTTATGGTACTATTAAGATTTACCGCCTGGCGCGGACGAAAATGCGCTGACGCGCGAAACACGACTTCTCTCAACGAATGTTAGTGGGCCTCTGGCGAAAAAGGTTCATGTCGGCGTTTTTAAAAAGGACGCTAGATGGCATTGATGTGGAATACTGTTTTGATTAGAATTGCCGAGCTCGGTAAATGTGATATGATCTAACTTCTTACAAATGGAATATCCTACATATATACTCATAAATAATTACCCATAATAATGAATACGAATAACTTTAAAGAACGTAAAAAACCAGTTGATTGTTATCAACTGATTTTCAGTTTGGTTTTACTATTTATATTATGAAAAGAATATGGTGGCACAGTGTGAAAATTGTTCTAGAGTTATTAAAGGGAATCGAGGAAGTAGAAGTGGACTCCATATACGTTTAAAAACGAAACATGATAGAAATTTGTTTAAAAGAAAAAAATCTAATTGCGCTAGAGGTACAAACTTAAGCACAGTACCACAGACTGAATAGTGATGTTTGCACTTTTTGTGATTTAAAAACATAAGATGCTCCTTTACTTTTTTTGTGATTCTTTATATACTGTTTTAATTAATAAGTTACAAATAATTTCTTTTGATATTTACACTCTCTAATAAAACTGGTTATTAAAACAAAGAAACACCTGTTTTTTTTTTCTTTCTTTTTCTAAAATTTCTACTACCGGTATTAAAACCGGTATCCAAGTATTAAGTTCTAAGAAATACCGAATACCGGTATTGAACTTTTGGTCCGATATTACAATCCCTGACTACAACCTAGTTTCCAAAGGAGATGTTAAAAATTCCTCAGAGTTTTTTTTTTTTTTCATGACCACAAATTTAAGTTAACGAATAGACACGATTCTATCTGTAAGTATCTAGGATTAAATTTGACATTGATTTAGAAATAACAAGGAAACAATTCCCTTCATTGCTTTAATTGTGATCAGCATATTGCAGAGGATGTTTAGTAATATTTGTCGAAAGATGTTAATGTCACATTTTTATTACAACGTGCGTTCGTTATTTTTCTTTCATGATTAACAACCTGGGCAAAACAGAGGCAGAGATCAATCTAGAATTTCTTCCAGTATCTGTATAAGCAAGATAATCTATTTATTTAAACATTATCATCTCATTTTCCGATAAGACTTTTAATAAATTAAAGAGAGAGAGCATAATTCTACATGCAAGATTGTTTGATTTCTCTTTAAAAAGATGTTACAGAAAAAATTATTTTAAGCTCTATATTTTTTTTAAATTTTTCCTAGTTATTATATTCTATAAGTTGTATAGCTCTGATTTGAAAAAAAATGAATTTCAGATTTCATATACTAAATAAGTAAATGACACTGCAATGATATAGAATTTAAACATAATCATTTATTTCAATTATATTAACTTGTACAAAAAGGGTATGGATAAAATACTCACTTTTATAGTAATATTATTATCTTATTAAATCGCTTTTTTAAAAATGTCGAATAGAACAGGAATTTAAAATAATTTTTCTGATTGAAAAAAAAATCCATTTATGGTGAATTTTTTTCAAAATGACTTTAAATATTGTCTAATAAAACATCCTTTTTTATTTTTGCTTTTAATATAGCTACTATAATTATCACGGTTCATTTAAATATGTTTCAGTATTTTCGAGGATGTTCATGGAGTAATTAATTTTTAAAAATAAACTTTTTTAAAAAAGAAAATCTGTTTTTTTTTTCTTTTAGAATTTACATTTTCAAACATTACGACGAGCAAATAATGTGATGTATAATTAAGCAAACATAGGGAAAAGTACCTTCCTTTTTTTTTGAAAATTAACAATTCATACGTTATCCAGATAAGTATTATATATTAATGTTTGTGTACCCTAAGGTTGAGAAGCATTTTTTGTAAATTTGAAATTACAATGGAGGATCAATAATAAAAGTAATTTGAACTAGTAACGAAGGTTTTTTGATTTTTGTATATATTATCATAATAGTCATGATAAATCATTTGGAATTTAAATAATGATTTGTTATTGTTTTAGTTTTCATGAGTACATTTACTTACGTTAGAATCATATGTAAATCCAAAGTACTTACTATAGTTACAAAACAAATAATTACTAAATTTTGATGCATAAATAAGCCGAACCTACCTTATTCTTAAACTAATTGAATTCTCAATTCAATAGTAATATCTTATGGCGAGGTCAAATGTGTAAAGAGCGTGAACAGTTTAGAATTAGCCATGAACTAGTAGGAAATTGGTGCCAATCGGATAAAAAAATTCTTTAAATCTCTAACATTATTCGGGATGATAGAGAAATAATTTTAAAGTATATCTTAAAAAGCGCCTTACAAGTTATGGAAGTACGTAACTCTTTATTTAGACAAAGTTAAAATTTCACAAAATCACTGCAATAAAGGTGCTTTGAATTTTGGATGCAAATCAAATGAACAGAAGAGCAGAAAATAGATAGACAGCGTGTAACAGTCTCTCCAAAATTTAAGTAACTAAATTCGAGGGCTCCATGCTCAAAAGATTGTGAATAGAGTTCGACATGACACAGGGTGTAGTCAACATGACACAAAACACTAAAAAATAACCATGAACACAAATCATCAACTATCGTTTTATTGATTAGTATGTTACCTCCGAAGCTACAGGAGAAAGATAAAGTTAACTATTGATTTCTTAATAATCAACATACACTCTTCTGTAGTCACCAAACTATTTGCAAGATGTCTATCACAGAGTTCACAATTAATCACTGTTTCTTAAGGTGAGGGGTGCATCTTCCCCTTAGGGGGGGCGTGACAACCCTACAAGGGGGGCGCGAGTATATCGAAAAGTAGAAAACAAAAGATTATTTTAAAAAATTATTAATTTACTGAAAGGGAGCAATTCAAAATACGTTCTGATACAATAAAAGATAAAATACACATTTACACTGATATAATACTCTTATAAATGTGTCAGTACTGCGCAATGTATTTTATAATTAATTTAACAGTACTAAGTTAAGAATAAGTTTTATAATTATCAGTGATCCTATAGGCATGTCGTAAAACTATATACAAAATTTAATATTTATCTTGATAATTTGTACGGTTTGTTCTTAATGTCGCATTGTACCTTTACGTCAAGTATATTATTATTAAATTCAACACATTATTAATGAATGGATGGGGGGGGGGGTTATGGCGCGATGAAAATTATGATTGAAAATTGGGTCGCAAGTATTGAAAGTTTGAAAAGCACTGCAATAAACGGATAAAAACAAATCGAATCCAACGCATCTTAGACGATAATTGGATAATATCTCACAATGATAGTTGCAAGAATACTAGACAAACACCTAAATATAAGCTAGGAGCTGCTATCTAGATGATTGAATGAGTAACTCACATGCTGCAATGTAAATGTCAGCTAACCCTTTACACATGTGTGTGAAAACCTCATTTTATGTTATATACTAAAGCTTATGTGCATTTTACTTTTCCACTGTAAGGATATGGCAGTTTCATTACAATTTTAGAAAAAACTCATAATAGATGCATTATTTTTAGATATTTTTTAAGAATATTTTAACTGTTTTCATTACTCGAGGAGATAGAACACACGAAGTTTATTAATAATAGTTTTAAAGTAGTTATAGAATAACAGTACTTAAAGTCAAACTGCTTTTTTCATAATCCTATGAGTAACTGCATAAAGATATTCATTGAATTGATTTCAAATTGAATAAAAGGCTTATGCTACAATTATGAAAAAACAACTTTAATTTAAGAAAAAAATAAATATTGTATTTTTGAAATGATTTAAAAAATTTATTACACATTTAATGCTCAAAAGTTAGGTTGCTAATAATACCCTTGATTTTTCTGAGGAAATGAAAGATATGTTAATAACATTTATTTTACCCAAATAAGTTCCTTAGACTGAAAATTGTTTTTATGCTAAAAAAATTATTCGAAGAAAATTTTAAATTAATTCTCTCTCAATGATGATTCCCTCTTAAGAAATTATATTTATTTACTCCATTCACACACACACACAATATTTTAAAATTCATAAGAAAAAGAAAAAAACAAACAGAGTTTTATCCATTGGTCGATATTTGATTTTTTATATACAACATTAAGATAATACCTCAAATTATAAAAGTTCATTCTCAGTATTACCTATTCTCAAAATATTTATTTTAAACATCTCAAGAGCTACAATTTGGAATTTTTGTGCCGTAATAAATATATAAAGACTTTATAAACTGAAGCTCGAAATCGAAAATTTTCTGGTAGTTTATGACATTAAGTAAAGGCAGTTTGTCTTGTGTTTTACAAGCGTTTGTTAAGCTAATAGAAAATTTTGAACCGAATAACTATGTAAAATTCAAGAGCATAATAAACAGAATTGCAGCTATATTTACCAGAATCATTTGATGCTGGAAGGCAATTACAGTTAACGATCCGTTCAAAATTCGCTTGGAATGCCTTTTCTAATTAGAACAGCAGGGACGTAATTGTTGGTATATATTGGTGAACAACATTGGGAGCACACTGCTCTGTAACAGTTAACAAGCTTTTATGCATGGATTGGGTTAATCTATCCTATTGATTGTAACGAAAATCTAGGCTCCTTGTACTATTATTACATTTTATTATTATTCCACTTATTGCTTTTCATACGAAATGCAAATAAAACAAATGTAAACCATAAAAAAATTTTATTAAATACTTAACTTTATGGTTATAATTATTATTTCGTGGTAAACTTTTGAATCTCATAAGCTGCCGCTGCCCAAAGGTCACATTATTAAGAAGGTTCAGGGAAAAGCAGAGACGTGGTTTTTTTTTAAAAATACATACGTTTATTTATATATAATACTTTATGAATTATATACAACTTTATCGCACCTAACCTTGGGAGCAATCAAAAAACCTAACACTTAATCTAACTTATACGATTATTCAAAATGAGAGAAGTCGGAGCTCCTTATGACAGTCCTTCTCGAACCACGATAGCTTGGTCATCTTCAATGCTATTTCCTTCCACACCTCTTGGTGGATTCTAAGATGAATATTAATTTCAGGCCCCACGACTTCCTAGTCGCAATTCACTTTAATTCACCTATTCGCTTCACTTTTAATTCACTTTCACCTAATCGCATTTATTTTCTTGATTAACCTCACACACCCAAACTTCAGGGTATAAATAGTATTTCCGTTTGCATAATGTCAAGTCATATCTACGAAAGTGGTTTATAAACTAAAACCACAGTTAAAGAATAGTTTCACCAAGAGGATTAGTAGAAGTACCACGAATAGAACCCGTTACAAAGTAATCTTTTAACATTACGATATAATTTTAAAGTAATTTGTGGTTTATTAATTAGCTTTGGGTCATGCAAAATATTATTAATATTATGTAATAAATGTATTCGGTAAATGTATACTGAATAGTTAGTACTTTGGAATACCCATCACTCAAACTTCAACCTGTCTTTACAGCAAGTGAACTAACGTTGCAAGCCGGATTTGCTACCAAAAAGCTTTCTACTGGTTGGCAGTAACAATTTACATCGCTATTCATCTATTTAGGAGGAAATAAGAGTTTACATTAAACTTTAAACTAGGTTTGAATGTATACACCACGTAAGAAACGGTTCCAGAAACTCCATAGCCTCTACTGTCTTGGCTTTATTTGTAGTATTTTGAGTCTGGTAAGCTCAATTTGTGACATATTTTTATGTGGAGCGGGTAGGAAAGTACATTTACAACACAAGCCTCAGGTCTGAAATTGGGCATCTTTGCAGTATGACAATTATCCAGGTGGACAATTGGCGACATTTGTAGCAGGGAAGACTGTCTGCAAGATGACTATTATTGAGCCTTCCCTTGACACTGCAGAACAGACTCACGTAGACACAGGGAAAAGCCAATTGACAAAACTAGATCTAACAGGATATCAATTGACTCAATGGAATTTTGACACCCAGTTTCCTCTTCAGAAGGAAGGCACCTAATCTCTGAAGATGTGAAACCGTACAGGGAATTTAATTTTGCTGACAGCACCCAAGTCAAACAGGCATTGTAGGGATCTTTAACATGCCACATAATCATATCGTATCGTTGTTTTTTTTTTTTTTTTGCATCATGAAATTTCATGAACTTGGGACGAAGTCAAATCAGCGAACTTTAAGGTACAAAGCCAGTGAATAATCAACTACGCCACCTTGTCGGTTGTGTTGTATACGTACAATACGAAAAGCTCTTAATATTTACTTTTCCTTATTGGTGTTACAGATTTTAAAGGCAATTAAAATGTAACGTATAATATATATAGATGGTACCTACTACTATTACTCTTAGAAACTAGGAACTCCAATTTTAATTAATTTTCATTATTATTTTCCTTAATTAGTCAATTATTTTCTCTCTCATGATTCCAAGCATGGGAAATTGTAACAGCTGTTCAAGCAACTATAAATTTACAGTCTCAAAGTTAACTAGAAAATCTGTTTGACTTTCACCACGGTAAATTTGGAATAGATTTAGATGGATTTATTGATTATATGTTACCGACTGTAAATTTTGATAAATTTGGCGTGTTTTAAAATGATTATTTTTTATAAATTAATTTTAATTTGTAAGTTCTGCGGAATTCAAAGTATGTTAGCCCTGCAACTAAGTTTAGATAAAAATTTTATAGTTAAGAAGATGTTACAAAAAAAGTATAGTTTTTAAAGAATGTTCTTCATTACCGGATCAAATGTAAAGAAGAGCTTATTGTGCTGCAACTTTCCCCTTTTTTCAGGAAAATATCTTTCTTGATAAATATGACACTCCAAAAACAAAATTTTACTTCTATATTGCAAACAGGGGCGACATTTTTCCTAGTTTGACAATGTTGTGTATTAAATTATATATCTTAATAATTTTACTTCAGATAAAATTAAATTTATATTTTAGAATTTCTGTTTCATTATAATTTGGGTAGCAATTTGTTAATATTTTTTGAGAATTTAAATCTGATTTACCAAAAGTAGTTGGATCGCAGGATTCTCTCTTAATCTGCAATGTTAGTGTTTTATAATCTAAATCAATTTGTGTGCATCAATTCGCTACGAGTACAGAAAAATAAATCTTTATAGTGCATTGATCTTATGAGAATCGTTTGAAAAAGTTAGTTTTAATTTAAACTTATAAACTCTAAGAAAAATTTAAAAAATTAATTAATTAATTAATTAAACCCGGAAAAAAGCTAGGGGATTTTTTTTATCAATTACATATTTGAACGTATTTAATGAATTCAGGGATTAAAAAGGACGTTATGTTTTTAAGTGAATATAAATACTTTACTCCTTTCATGGTATCCTTACACCCCTTATCTTATGAAAACAATGGAAACACATAATTATTTATTTATATTGAAATATTTTAATTGCAATTCAAATTATCAGAAAATATTACCCACGTTATTTAAGTATTTGTAAAATTTAGCACCTCGGTATTTGTGAAAATGTATTTTAATTCAAATGAAACTTCATTTTCTATGTTTTGTACAATATACCTATGAAAATCTTGAAAATTTTTTTGATTATTTGGAAAAATTTCTTTTGTATCACTTCAAAATTATTTTTGTAATCTATTTTTATATTTAAGTCAATTAGTAATTTAAAATTTTTGATTACGAAAAGTTTCTTGTGAACGCGTAGAATCAAAGTAAATTGTGATAATTATTCAATTTTTTTTAATTAGTATTTTAAACAGAAATTCTATGAACTTAAAATAAGAAGTTTTGTATTCCTTTCTAGATGTGTTTATTCAATTGCTTTTTCTACGATCATTTTCCCTATTACTACATATAAATGATATGGATCAAGTTATCGTTCTTAATTTGCTTTGCAAATTAATTTTTTTCAGCTCTATATAATTCTGCATGAAAAAAATATGGACTTCAGATTTGAAACAAAGTTTATTTCATCCTTCATTTGAAGACAGTTTGAGTTCTCACTTCTTAAAAGCAATCTTGACTAAGATATATAAGGCAACAACTAACAATTGATATAAAATATTCGGAAACAAATGATGTTTGCAACTTTCCGAAAAAAACAAAAAAAAATCCTTGCATTTCATCACTCAGTAATGACAGTTTTGTTTTGAGTCTTGCGAAATTTTTTTTCTTTAAAAGAAAAAATATTAAAGACAAAAGAACTGCAAATTCTCATTATGAGAATATCCAGAACAGTTGCATGGCTTATAATTGGTTGAAGCAGAAAGGCAGTTACAGTTAACGATCTATGAAATGTTTGCTAGAAAAGCACTTTCTAATTAGGACTGCTGGAATGGGGGAAAATCAGAACGGATTGATCAACATTTACACTGTAAGGAACACAATGGTCATTTAGCTAATTTTATGCGTGAAGTACAGAATTTCATTGGAAATGGTGATTAAAATTATTCGAATAGGAATAATCTGTTATGTTTCGAAAGGTTAAGTTTATTGAAGCGGAACACTATGCAATGTATTTTAAGCGTGCAGATATAATTGAACTCTGTAAGTGAACTTTTATTTTTACTTTAAACGCAGTATTAGCACTTGCAATTAAAATTTAAACCTGTATATTAAATGCATTGCAAACTAATGCGTGTTTTATAATAAAAATATCACGTAAAATCAAACATTCATTCATGGATAAAAGAAAACTAATAAGAATGAATATTTAAAGTATTAAAGGTATACTGGAATTTAAAAATTGATTTTGCAACCTTTTTTGTATTAAATCTTTAAATTATTTCCATTGTTTCCCCTTAAAAATAAAATATATCTGTGTATAAAAAAGTAATGAATAAGCTTGTCTAAATTAACGGAAATGTTCAACTACCTTTTTTTAAAAAAATTGAAACACTATTTGGCATCTTCTCGTAAATTAAAAATACACTTGCTTTCAAAATGAAGAAAATCTGCAATATTTAGTCGAATTTCATGAAAAGAATTGAAAGAAATGTAAAAATACTGCTCCAAGACATAGAAGAAAATCTTGTATGTAGAATACGTTAGTGCAGTGTTTCTCAATATTTATTTTACTGTATATATATATATATATATATATATATGCTTATTCTCTACAAACAAGAGATAACATCCAACAATCAGATTCGAAAAACACATAGATAGTATTAAAATCACACAATGAAGGACATATGGTTAACCGAGATTAAAAATTATAAAATTGATGCTGCAGTATTATAAACATTGCTGACTTAGAACAGCTAATGTATAAAATAATTTATATAAAAGTGGGGTTGAACATTTTTTTTTTGGCCAGCCAACCTTCCCTCTTTATGTAAATAATACTGAGTAAAAACCTATTGAAAGTAATGGATAGGATTATCTAAATCCATTACAAGATAGATGTAACTTACCTAAAAATTGCACTTAAAAATGCAGAGCCAGCGCTAAATCTGAGTGCAGTAAATAAGTTATTGCCAGATTCTGGACCCTAATGCAGATTTAAATAATCTGAATGGCTGAAATGTAGCACTTAACAAAAGTATAAAAAAATGGAAGTAAAAATTAATATATATAAGAGTTGCAAATTACAGCATAACTTTAATAACACTGGAGTAAATATGAATAAAATAATAAGTAATTTTATCTAATATTAGAATATGGAGATAAATATAACTATGTAATATTTAAGTTCATAGTAAAAAACTATTATCAATTTCAGAATTTTTAATCCTTACTATTTTGAATAGCTTTATTCATATAACTATTAATAAAATTAATTGGGTATTTCTGATTTAAGCAATATATAGTAAAATGTTTATAGTTATTTATTATTTCTGATTTTTTTGACACCAGAAATTTATTACTTTGTATATAATTAATAACAATATATATATATATATATATATGAATATATATGTGTGTGTGTGTTGTTACGAATTTTGTATAAAATAGTATAAGTGATTTGTATTTGGATGTGCAATGCCTTTATGCTTTTATATATTACTCTAAATTAGATTTAATTTAGATTTAATCATGCTGGCTACGATTTTTGGCGAGTTCGGAACCCTCTGGATTCTTCTAGAAATTACTAAAGAAATCTACAAATTTCATGATCTATGACGCGAGCGGGCCTTTCTCGAATTATCCGAGAGGGATATAAATAAAGAGTGCTCGCCGAAAGTCAATCAGTCTGGTTTTGATTAGCGATCAGTTAGTATTGCTCGGATTGTTGAAGTGAATAATGATTACTTCGGCTGTTGAAAGAGAGATTTCTTGTGAATAATCTTTTATATACGTGTATTTTAGACATCGATAATTGTGTCTGAGTACTGTTGAAGTTGTAAAGATCTTCTGATATTTATTTTGTGAGTATTGCTGCTGAATCCTGTATTTATATATATAAAGGATTGGATTTTCTACAATAAATTCTCATCGCTCTTAAAGAACTGTCTTGTTCATTGAGACTGATTTGCATAAAATCTTCGAACCCCAGATCTACGTAATATATATATATATATATATTGCATCTTATCACCAATAATGTAGTCAGTAACATTTTTGACAAAAGAGATTCTTTTAAATTCCATGTAATTAAAATTCTTGTATGGAACAGTAATTTGCATTTTTCAAATCACAAAAATATTATTTTGAGTTTTTTACTTAGAAATTATAACTTAAATACCCACATAATAGATAAATTCAGTAAAATCAAAAAAAAATTCAATGCTTTTTGGATCATGACTATCTTTTAACTTATATTCATCACAAATACATTGATCGTCTTGCTACTTCTGATTCCAAAATCACCACACAACAATAGGATTTCAAAGTCGGCATGTTAGTGATCTTGCTGTGAAGATTATATTATAACAGTCTCCTTACAGTTTACAGTTTTTTCCACACCCATCTTGAACATCTTACACATTTAAGAATTTCAACATTTTTGACTACCAACCAAATTATAGCCTATTAAATTTCTACATTTTTGACAACCAACCAATTCATAACCTACCAAATTTGATTGTCATCTCTCTTGGCATCTATCTGTGCTCGCCGATTTAAAAGATGCTTTTATGTATAATCTGAATTTTTATCTCAGTGAATAGTAGCTTTCCATTAATTTCAAGACTCTCTTGTGTGTGTGGCTCTCTTAGAAAAACCTCCGTGAGTAGAATTTTTGTAAAATTCTTTTTTTGTAGAATCCTTTCCTTAGGTAATTTTGTAAGTAGTTTTCTGCTTTAAGATTTTAGGAGAATTTGTTGCCGAATAGTAGTCGGTGGTTTTCTCATGCTTTCTGTGAGTTTTGTATACTTGGAATTTCTGTTTATTTTATTTGGTTTTTCCTACCGACTTGCAAAGGAGGAGGTATAATATATTCCAAGCTAGTTTAATCCCACTTAACCATTCGATCCTAAGTCCAAAATTGCTTTTTGACTCTCTAGGCTGTTTTTTGTACTTCCTTTTTTGTATTTTTCTATAAATTTGAACTTCATGTTTTTCTTTAATATTTTTAATTATTTATTTCTTGTTATGTTTATTATCTACAATTTCTTGTTTTTGATATATTATATAAATGTCTTTCATATATATAACTTAAAGGTTAAATGTAAATTTTTACAGTAAGTAAATTTTCAAAATATACAATAGAAAACTGAAATAAAAATAAAACATTTAGTGAGATTCTTGCGCTTCATGTGCGCTGCAAAGACATTTTGTGCCGGTTTCCAATTTAGTTAACTTTAGTCTGAAGTCTCCTCGTTTTGTTATATTCAGCCTATTACTTGTTACTAAATCCACATGCTGTTAAATATGAAGATGACAATGGTATTAGTTATCTTGCACATTGGGTTGTATTTGGATACTTGATTTTGAATTCTTCTCAAAGCCATGGTATCACTCCTTTTGTATTAGAGAACTTTTTAATTGATGCATCGTTTTGCATTTCACCGAGTTCTTGATACTGTAAATATGAAAAAACAGATATATCTACTAACACTGGTTGCGTCATCCAAGTTGAGAAATCAGTTTTTTGTAAATAAAAAATCTTTCTTTTAAATCAGCTGACAAATTTTAAATGAACGTTAGTAATATTTATAGCTGTATTAATTACTTTACATTTTAGAGCCAATAAAACCTTTTACAAAATTTTGTTTATATAATTGCCTATATTACTAATAAATAGATCATTTACGTTCTAAATGAGTCTTTTTTTCCAAATTGCCCTCCCCCTTAAGAATTAAATTGCCCTCTTGTGGGGCATAGGCCTCACGTTGAGAAACACTGCGTTAGTATATATATGTGTGGATTTGGAGCGAATCGTGTAACAGGATTTATAAGCGCGCGCCAAGCTTCGCCTTTCGTTTGTTATCACACTTCACCAAATTTCTTAAAGGTTTTTTTCTTGCAGCGATAAGTTAAATTAAACTTTGTTGTTGTTGCTTATGCCATCTGTCTGACATAGTCAGATCGAGGCCCACTAAATTCATCGTGGCAATGGGCTAGATGTACGCCTGTCGTTGGCTTTTAGCCTTGAGTACCATACAGGTGGCAGTACGGTAATTAAATTTTAGACATTATGAATGAAGAACCACCACCCATGTTTTGACGACGCAATGATATGGCGAAGTAGGCTAGAGTCAAGTTAGTCTCAAATCCAGCTTTTCAGATAATCCAATATAGTTCCCAGTGTTGTGTTCAACTTATGGAAATAGTTTCAGAATATTGGATCTATCGAGAGAAAGCCTGGGCCATTTTGGCGAAGAGCCTGGCTAGAGAAGATCGTCATTTGTTCATTATAGTGAGACGTAATAAGTATGCTACAGCTTCTCGGCTCTCTCACTAGGTATGCAGCCACAGGAATCTGAGGTTCAAGTGTTCTTTTTTACAGAAGACCTCATGAGAGAAGGCTGTTGCTAGAAGACCTGTTACTTGTATCTCATTCAGTTCGGTCAACCGGAGAGTCAGTTTAAAATAATCCAGAAAACATAGAGATTGGAACATGGATCAATAGGCGATTGTGCTCTTGATTAATGAGTCCCAGTTCAGCCTAGCCAATGATTTTTTCCTTACTTTCATATGCAGACGCCAATGTCTAAGAAATCGAAGATTATGGTAGGGGAATATTGATCGCTTGAACAGGCATGACGTTGGATGAACGCACACATCTCAGGTCTTTCAAAGAGTCATTCAGACTGACATCAAGTATCGGGATGAGTTCTTGGAGTCTTGTGTTTACCTTTTTTACTGGTGCAGTTGGCTCTGATTTCATTTCAATGGAAACACAATGCCACATAGAACTCATCCAGTCGATGAATTTCTGAAAAGTTAGGATATTCACCTGATGGATTGGACAGTTAAACTTGAACCTCAGTCTTATGGAGCATTCCTGGGACACCCTGGATATATCAATTGTATCTCGTAACCCACCTTGGAGAGCCATTCAAGACCTGAAAAGAATGTTGTTGAATGAATGGGACCAATAGAAACAAAAACTCCTGAACTCCCTTATTTCCAATATAAAATCATGATACGGTTTGAGGGGACGGAGGGAATTATTCCCCTTATTAATTTATTCACTTGTTCCGTATGCAGGTGCTATTTTATAACGTCCAACTCCGATGAGTGTCATGCCCGATCATGCGGGCGTATTACAATTGCTTATTTCATATATTTTTTGTATTATATCAACCCTACGTACAAACAAAACTTTATAATTTTTTGACTTGTAGTTCTAGAGAGATAATCTACTAAATTTAAAAATTCTCTTAATTTTGAACGCAGTGCATATTGTCACAAAAGATTACCCAGCGAGCTGCATTAAAGTCCCATTTAGCAACAACAGTCGTATTAGAGGTAGACCTTGTAATTATGATCCTTGTTCAAGTTACGAGCATGACAACACCTCTCAGATTACTACTTTACAGCTGCGGGTGGACTTTCAACTCGATAGATTTAAGAGGCTTTAGCACCATCGACACGGCGGGTCTTCAGTGACACTAGGACTTGAACTCACAACAAGCCAGCCTTTTGTTCACAGCCATAAGCACAAGTCTACCACAGCCACAAGATTCTTCCTCAATTGGAAGATTAGTTTAATTAAAGTAGTGCATCTTTACTATTTCGTACTCTACGACTATGAAAAAAATATCTTTTTAGTTAAAATCAATTGCTTTTCTTCTGAAACTTGCTGTAAAGTCCCTTTGAATTAAAACTTAAAAAATTGTGTCGTGTGAAATTTCGCAGTATGAGTATCCTCTTAGATTTGTTTCCACTACTTGACAAGTATTTATAACTACAAAATACCATTTAACAGTCCTCCATTATGCCATACATATTTTTTTTATTTCTAATTGGATGCGAATTGGTGTTTTACCACTGCAGACCTAGGACGTTCCCAAGAAGCTCTGGTATCTCTTTTTAGTGCGGTACCATATAGGCGGATACCAACGGCTGCAGGTAATTTTTCCACCCAGTCTCCTCCCAAGAAGGAGGCACATAAGCTCTGACGATGCGAACTTGTACTAGGATTTAACATTTCCGAGAGAACCCAAGCCAAACAGAAACTCTAGGTATTTTTTACATGCCGCTTAATCATACGACATGGCCGATGACGATTTTCTGCATCATGAAAATCCACCGACTTGGGGCGGCGTTGAGCCCGCAACCTTGAGTGCAAAAGGCCAGTGACAAACAAACCATGCCACCCAGCTGGCTATATAAGATACATATCAATTATGTCTGCTATTATGAATGTTTCCCTAAGTATATTCTGTGTGACTTCAAATCACAGTAAATACATATTGTTTTTTTATAGCATGACTAGATGACAAATTTAACATTCACGCTGACACATTAGTCTATTTCAAATGTATGCCTACAAATAAGATGCCTATCGTAAAGCATTTTTTTTTCTTTTGTAAAAGTATCTCTAAAAAAAGACTTAGAGATTCTAATCCTTCAAATTTTTCATAATCTATATCGAAGGGTTAGATCAAGAGAAACTCTAAGTAAAATAGATGTATGATTAATTCGTGTTAAAAGCAACTCAAAAGTAAAGAAATGCTTAAGATGTTTTATAATTATTATTATTATCATTTTAGTTATTTGTTATAAAATACATTGCAATTTAAATTTAAATATTTATGTATAACTTGTCTTACTTAGGTGTTGTAGTTCTTATGAACCTAAGAAAATACAAATTTTTCTAATTTTACATAAAAGCAAATGATGCTGTTAAAATCATTTATTCAATAAAAAAGATTTGCTGATAAAAAAAGTTAATAATTACTTTTAAATTTCAATATACATAACCTGATTTAAATCGAATAAGGAGAAAACAAATATATTTTTTTTCATTAATGTCGTTCATTAATATTTCAATGTGTTGTAGTTCAAAATATTTGTAAAATAAGATTTAAAAAATTACATCGAAAAAAATAAATGCGATTTTAATTTAAAGAGTAGTTTTAGGTCAAATAAAAAAATTTCAGAACACTATGTGTGAAAAGAAATATTTCTAAAAATACAACGCAAATGTTTTATCTCAGAATTTAATAAGATATTTTTCCCTTTCAATAAGTTAACACAAGATAGCTTGATAGATGCAAAAATAAAGGCTTTATTTTTTCTTTTAAAATTTTTTTCTTCCTGAAATTATTCTTTTTTGTAATATTAGTAAATAAAGATCTAAAAAAATACTTAGGAATATCACAAATAAAAGAAACTTTCTTCCTCAGTTACTAAAAAACACACGAAGCAGTAATTAATTCACTTCGTAGAAAATAATTTTATGATTTACAAAAACACTATTTATTTACGATATTATTTAAAGCGTATATTTTTTTTCGAAAAATCATGATTATTCATTTAATGAACTTTTTAGGATCGTCATACTAATCAAAAATTAATTACTTTTCGTAATATTAAAAATGTTGAATGAATATTTATTCAACAATAGACTATGCTTCCATTTTATTTTTTCTATTTTAGGTAAGTGGATCTTTATCATTATCACACACAGAAAGAGAGTTCTAAATGAGCTAGAAGAAATGTGTTTTTCTGAAGCATTAAATGCAAAAACATCTGGTAATATTATTATTCAGTTTCTTAAGAACTTTTATTGGAATGAACGTTGAATATATATAAAACTATGTAATGTATTAAAAAAATATGAAAAAAAATCAAAGATTTATTTTTTTTAGAATTTGGCTAAGGAATATTATCTAATTTAAACATTACAGCATAAACTATCTAATTTATACATATTTAAAATAAAACTGTAGGCAAATTTATTATCGGATTATAATTAAATACATTTTCATTTTCTTTTTACAGAAACAAAATGCGACGATTATCATTGTTCATATTATTGTAATATCTTTAAAATGTTGAAATTTTATGATTAGCAAACAGCTGAAAATTTACTTAAATTTCAAAGTGGAAATTATATGGAAAAAATAACTAAGCATCTCGAAGTCTATTTCAAAAATATTTAAATAATTATTCTTAAACGTAATTTAAATATATTTTCAAGTATACATTATTTTAAAATACTAAGAATATGAATATTATTGCGTATGAAAATATATTATCAATATGAAATTTACATGGCTGTTTTCAGTAGAATATTTGGTCCATTTTCAATACAAAGTAGAAATAAATAATCCTAATAAACTAAAATATATTCAATATTTTTTTAAAGAACGTGAAGATATTCTCTGCATTATTCTTTTGAGTTAATTTTTAGGCAAGACCATATGCAGTTGATGTAATTGATAAACTTAAGATGATTACTCTTATTAATGCACGTATGAGAGTCCGAACTTAATTGTAGCTTACACAAAGTATGCTAACCATTTAATATTTAGTTTTTCGGTCTATATAATAAATGATAACATTTTGATTTAATACAGATAAACTTTTTGATTCAGAATATAACTTTTGTTGTAGATATTTCTCTCAATAATTATTTACTAAAATACCCACATGTTCTCAAATGTCATGCAAAAAAGTACACACATGAAAGTCATAAATAAAGTAAATTTATATGAACAAAATAAAAAAAATTTCACATTTGTTTTTGTTGCAATTAACAATATATGTAAGCAGCAAACTTAATTATAAAATACAATTTTTTTGTTTTTCCAAAATTTCTTACTTTATTTTGGGGCAGTTTTTGATTATTAGTATTTTGATTATATAGTAAAAATAATTTTTGGCAAATGAAGGAAGATCTACTTTATTTTTTTATATACACGGGAATAATTTTTAAAATTAATATATTATGTCTGTTGCTTTAAGATACATAATATAACAAACAATAGAAAGGGAAATGTGTATGTTGTCTTGTTTCCATTGAAAAAATGCGATTTAAGACGTTAAATATTTATTGAGTTTGAAAAGATTAACGAGTCACAATGAGAACTTAATGTTTTCCTTCTTTTAAAAAAAAAGACTATTTTTTCTTTCTATATAAAGAAATTAACATTTGACTACAGAAAACTATACTTTTATAAAGTGTTTTTATAACTGTCGTTAATGGTATACATAAAATGGTGTAATGCTCTAAGACATAAAACTTTTTGCTGAGTCCTGAAATGAAACTATCTCTAAAAGTTTACTTTAATATCACAAAATAATTAACTCTGATGCATTATAATAAATTTTTCAGACATTCTTATCCCCGCTCAAATTACACTCATGTCCATAAATTAAGGATAATTCAGAATCACAAGGAAATCGAACTCTTGAGTACACACACACACACATATATATATATATAAATAAGGAATAGTGGCAAAGAAATACATTTATTCACATGCGTTCTACAAGCCACTCAGTGACCTAACTGAATAGCAATGACATAGAGAACACATGTGGATGATTTTTTTATCGGCTACCTGAATTGTGGTAGTTCAGTTGATAATATCCGATTATCAGTTAAAAATATCCGAGAAATTTGGAATTGCTCAAAATGTCATCTGTATACTTTCGCAATGGTTCCATAATGACGGAAATGTCAGCAGACGTTACAGTACCACGGCGAATGAAGACTGTGTCCAGCCTGTCTTGCCAGTTCTCTGTAGGCATGAATATGACAGTTTCAAGAAAAACCGAGCACATACGTTTAGGACTTATAGAAGTATAGGACATATACGTCTGTTATATGTATTCCTCTCGCGGCAATACACACTGACGCCAGCATTCAGTCTGGAGAAGAGAACATGCAATGTGGCATCGTAACAGTGGACTTGTGCGATGTTTTACAACGAGTTCCTGTTTAGTTTTCAGTCTGATTCACGTCGGAATTTCATACAGAGAATGCCAAGGTACCGATTACCACCAAGACAATATCAATGAGTGGCACCGTTACGATGATGCAGGATTTCTTGTTTTGGGGAGGGGGGCTCTGGAACTGGGCTCTAGAACAGATCTGCAGGTACAAATCGGAACCACGGCAGACCAAATTAATCGTGACATCATTCTTAAACAACATGCGCGTTTGCTTAGAAATTTCATGAGCGCAGAATTTGTGTTTATGGATGACAACACCCATCCTCACCAAGAAAACGTTGTTAATGAATGCTTCAGTCTGTGTACATCCCCAAAGGGGAATGGTCAGCAGTCTCACACAATTTTGACCCAATAGAATTTGTGTAGGACATGCTTAACGAACGAGTTGCAGCTAGACAACCACCCCCTATAACTGAAATGGAACTTCGAAGAGCATTATTTGCTGAGTGGGGTAATCTTCCCTAAGATCTGCTTGAAAATTTGATTCTCAGCATGCCTAGGCGTTGTGTGGACTGTATTTCATCGCACGGGAGATATACAATGCATTAAACATCATACAAACCGAATAATACTGAGATTTTGCAAAAGGTGTATTTTTTATAATTGCTACAGGGCTAACTGCTTAGTTTTCATGAAAGCTATGATACATTCGTATCTAATTAGTTCTTTATCTTTTGTTTAATAAGTGGACTTTATGAATAAATCCCCTTTGTTTTGTTTTTGAATCTTTATTTGCTGGTCCTGGCATTATCCTTAGTTTATAGACATTAGTGTTGTTTTTCACAGTAAATTTTGCTTAAATCATACTTATTGTATCACCTTCGTTAAATCCCTTAATTACATGCATACTCTCCGAATAAACAAAAAATCATGTTACATACTAACTATAGTCTTATTAAAAACAAATGACTTCAGTGAATACTTGGAGAAAAATAAATTAGATTAGACGATAATTATTCTTCTAAGGGAGATTATTAACGGAGTTATTTATTTTAAAAAATGTGAATCAAAATGATTTAATATAGTGTTACAAATTTTGTGTAATGAATGTTTAAAATAGTGTAAATAATTTATATATGGGTGTGTAATACGTTTATGTAACTCTATGCTGTATTTTTTATATTAAAATTGAAACACATTTGCAAACAACGGCATTCCTTACATTATAATGCCGATTCAATAGAAACTTGGCGAAATCTTGGTGAAAGAGCCAAGTTGGCATCATTTTTGGCTACCTTGATGACTTGGCGACCATTTTGGTGACATTGGCGAGTGCTTTGGTGACTTGGTGATTATATTGGCTACAGATTTTGGTGAGTTCGTGACCGTATGGATTCTTCTGGAAATTATTAGAGAAACCTACTAATATCATGATCTATGATATAAGCGAATCTTTCTCGAAATATCCTTGAGGCATATAAATAGGGAGTCACTCACTGAAAGTAAGTTAATATTGTTTTTACTTTGAAGAGTCAACCAGCGTTTAATTTTTACTTCAGTTGTTGAGTATGACAAATGAGTGCCTGTGCTACTCGTATTTTAGAGTTTCAACTATCAGTATCACTTGTATTTTGACACTGATAATTGTGTCTGCTTTGTAAAAGATGCGAAGCCTTCTGAGATTAATTCTACGAATATAACTGCTGTATTTCAAGAATTGTTTTTCGGCAATAAATTCATATCGCTCCTGAATGACTGAATGTCTGCCTTGTTGTCTGAGAATGATAGCATAAAATCCCCGATCTTCGTAACAATATAATGAGAAGTAATACTACAGCAAAAAATAATAAAAATCTAGAAAAAGACATTTTATCTTTATATATTGCATATAAATTATATTTTTGCTCACAATTTACTGCAGATTTTGAATTAAACAATTATTTTTTATTTAAAAAGTGTGGGGGAAAAATTAAAAACAATTTTAATTATATCTCTTATGCGTTTATGACATTATAGCCTTATTACTACTTAAATAGTGACCTTAATTGGGGAAAATAGCGATACATATTGCAGATGGTGAAAAACTACGAATTAATTATGTATCTAATCAAATAAGCATATCAATCTATTTACAGAGATATCAATTTTATTTGTTGCAGCTATTAATAAGAAATTTATATTAGATTCCAGAACTCGAGTAATAGTCTCGCTAAACAGTCGTGTATTATTGAATTTAATAGTTTGTATATGTCAACTGACCAGAAATGAAGTAATTAAAAATAACTCTACAACCTAAACTATATTTAAGAAAATATAACTCTTGGTTTTTGTTATGTTCCACTGAAACTCTTTTTTACTTAAGTTATCCGTAAATTCAGATATTAAGATTAACGAACATTTATGAAACTTAAATGTATCATGCATTTTTAGATGGTTTTCACGTAATATTTTAAGGGCTGCGGTTGCCCAGTGTTCAAGGTGTCGGATCATGGCAGGCATGTCATGAGGTCGAACCCAGTGCCACTAAAGACCCGCCGTGTAGGGCAGCAATGCACGACAAACCTGTCGAAAGCTCAAACGCCCTCCCGTTGGTCTAGCGTGGTAGTTAGGAGAGTGGGAGCTAGTTCAGGTGACGTCCTCGTCGCTTGACCATGGTTCAAAATTGCGAGGTCCTTCGCCAAAAGCCCTTCTGTAGCTGAACAGTGCAACATTAATATTCACTCACTCACGTAATATTAAAGACCCAGATCTAATCCAAAAATACTTCTGATTTGAAAAATAAACCAACAGCATTTAAAAAACATGTTGATACAATTAGTTTACCTTGTTAGTCTGAAATATCCTTAAAATTCAAGAGTACCACTAGAAAAACAAAGAGGGGTAACATGAGAAAAGAAATATTTGTTTTTCATTGATGTATAACAGATAAAATCTGGAACATATTTTTTTACCGAAAAATGCACGATACATATAAATACAGATAATATTGTATAAATTTTTACACCTTAAAATTCAAAAACGTATATGAAATTTTAGTACTTAGACATTATTATATTTCTTGAAAAATAATCAAAGTCAACATTCTATTATTTAACTTTGAATTGACAATACTTAGTTCAAGTTAATTTACATCTGCAAATATCATTGAAATGTGTGTCAAATTCTACATAAAAGGAAGGATCATTTGCATATTTCTTACAAAGTTGTATTTTCTTTTATGTTTTTTTTTTTTTTGGCCATGCGTACTAAAACATTTTTATTGAAATTAATATTATAATTATTGTAATTGCATTCATGTGTCATTTTATTTAATTTACACACACTTCAGTCAAAAGAAAGAATAATGTTAGATATCTGCCTAATTATATGTTCTACACACTTTATGCGTGTATTTTAAAGTATTTATGTTCTGAAAAGGTAATTAAAATTTTTACTTAATCGATTTTTCCACACACACACATACACACACACACACATATATACATAATAGATAAATTCAATAATATCAACAAAAAAAAATTTCATTGTTTCATTTCCTCATGAATGCCCTTTTTTAACTTCTTAAGAACTTATATTCATCACAAATGCATTAATCGTCTTGCTACTTCTAATTCCAAATCCAGCACACAACAATATGATTTCAAAGTCAACATGTTAGTGGTCTTGCTCCGAAGATTATATCATAACACTCTTCTCACAGTTTACATCTTTTCCACACACATCTTGAACATCTTACACATTTTTGAAAACCAACCAAATTAGAGCCTAGCAAATTTACATTTTTGACAACCAACCAATTCATAGCCTACCAAATTTGATAGTCATCTCTCTTGGTATCTGTCTTTGCTGGCTAGTTTAAAAGATAGTTCAAAAGTTGCGTTTATGTATATTTAGGTTTTTTATGTACATTCACAGGTTTTAAGATTTTTCTTCTTTAAGATTTTGGGAGAATTTGTTGCCTAATAGTAGTCAGTGGTTTTATCATACTTTCTGTGAGTTTTTACATACTTTGAATTTTTGTTTATTTTATTTGGTTTTTCCTACCGAGTTGCAAAGGGGTAAGATTGGCACCTTCAAACTAGTTTAACCCCACTTATTAGGTCCTATGTCTGAAATTGCTTTCTGACTCGCTAGGTTCTTTTTTGTATTTTTCTATTAATTCCATCTTCATGTTTAGCTTTTATATTTTCATTACGTTATTTCTTGTTATGTTCATTATCTATTATTTCTTGTTTTTAATATATTATATAAATTTCTTTCATATATATATATATATATATATATACATGTACATAAAAAATGCGTAACCCAAACTCCGTAACGTAGATGACTTCTACCATGAAACAGAAGGAAGCAATCTCCCCACTAACCCTAACAAAAACTTGCCGCTTGGCCCAACTTCTCTCCCGTGTTAATGACTGTGTCAGGGTTAAATCTTATCTTCTTAAAACGGGAAATATATTTACTGTGAATGGACCCACCGAGAAGTTATCGGGACTTATCTGAACTCTGAGCAGTCAGACGTAAGGTGAGAGGTCTCCGGGGCAGATTTTCCTCTTGGGGCGGAAGAGTTTCTGATAAACTTCTGAAGCGGGGCGTAATGTAAATTTAGAACTAGGGTAAAAACATTCTATTTTCAGCATGGTTGATCATTTATGGTTATGGTGAGGCAAATATGGAAATATTTCTTAAGGAAAAAAGAGCTTGTGTTGACTAGAGATTTAGAATACATCTAAAGTGTTTGTACAAAAAATGCCAAAATAAAAGCTTTTAATGAGAATTCGGTTCACACTCACACAAATATATATATATATATATATATTTCTATTTAAATTTTATGACTGAAATTTATGTTTACTTACGTTATTTGTCCATTATCTTATTTTCTTCAGGTTTAGCATTTATATTATTTAGATAAATAAAAGGGGAAAAAATATATTCTTTAGGTATTTTTTTTTTATTAAAAATTAGAATATCTACTTATGAAAGTAAATGTATCTTTCCAAACCTTTTTTTTAAAAATTCACACGAGTTATATTTATTCAGAACTTTTTATGAATAGAATTAATGAACAATATACCTATTACCTGTTTGATAAAAGTATTGCTATAATTATTTACTTCATTCAAAGAATATGGAAAACTCTGGTTGATTGTAGTTTTATAAAAAAAAAACAATTTTGTAGCGAATTTATCGTCTGCTATTTTATAGCATTTATTTGCTCTTATTAATTAAAATGATTAAAGCAAGATTATAAGCATATTATAATTTTAATTAAAATGACCTTCCTCTTTCATAAATAGAATGTTAGTATCGTAGTATTCAATCATTTGAAGAATCGTGGTATGTGATTTAAATGACCAAAATGATCATCTAACATAATTTTAAAATATATTTCATTGTTCGTATTAAGTGTTACAGGAAAAATTATCCAACTGTATTTTTGAAAAAAACTCATTGTCGTTTATTATGTCAATATGCGTGTGTACGTGCATGTGTGAGTGTAACACAGAACTTTCATTTTGTGAGATATAATTATTACCTTACCATTATTAAGTTTTCCAAATGCTTATCGCATTATAATACAAAATTTGGAGTAAAATGTCCAATATCTCATAAAAAAAAGGAATGTAATATTAGCATATTGGCATGGAAGACAAAAGTATTAATTGTAATCTTATAATTTTTAAAATTACTAATTCATTTTGATGCCTAAATTTTCAAATTGAAAGCAGTGAAGTAAACGTATATTGTCAATATCATAGGGGATATAATTTCTTTCAAGTCAAAATTTTTTTCGACAATTCCTTCTGAGTAATAATCAATAACATGTTTCAAGTAGAATTCATTCAAGTGATAAATAGTGAAAAAATGCTTTCAAATGTTGAATCTTTATTAAAATTTAAAATTTGTAATATCTGGTTATAAATTAAACGTTTTTTAAATAAAATTAAAGGATTTACATATATATAAAATCATTCACCGAATATCAATTTTAATTTTATTTTTTGGCAGAAAGTATTCCAAAATTTTGAAAATTATGATTGAATGTTGGGTCGCAAATATTGAAACTTTCAGAAGCACTGGTGTAATATGAAACGAGACACAGTACTTGCATCTGCTTCTTGAATGGGTGTTTTACTTTACCAATTACTGAACACATTTCTAAATATTGATGCATTTTTCTTAATGTGGTATATCAATAGTTATTAGGTCTTTTATGTATTTAAAATAATTTTAATTCAATAATCAACAAAAATCTCGTCAAGTTTGTGTAAAAAAGGAATATCATATACTAATGTTTCACCAAAAATAAAATTTACAAGCTAATTTAAATTTTAATTTACAAAGTATATTTTTTTTCTATTTTCTTATTTATGTAAGAGAGGAAAACACGCGTTAAATTACATTTACTCGCAAGCAAGTTTATTATATGTGAAATTCATATTGTTTGGTTTCTGATAACTCTGATAGGCATATAGAAACATTATGCATGACAAATCTACTTTTAAATTAATTCAGCTCTACCTCACAATTAATTTATTACTACAAAAAAAAAAAAACCTCGCACTTAAAACACATTACAATGTCTACGTATAACAAATTTTAAATGTTCTGTTTTAAAATATTCACGTAATCATTTGGCATAATTTTCCTTTGCGGAAATGTACTAAAAATATTATACGATTCATATTAATATTTTACCAGTCATGCGTGTGATCATTTATTTTTAAGTCAATTTCTGAAAGAAAAAGAGGACAAAAATTAATTTGAATAATCCTTTCTAGAAACTCGCGTTTTCTTTTTGAAGGTATTTTTGATCCTTCATAATAAATAAAATTTATCTCGAAGTTTATTTTTATTATTAACTTTTTACGTTATGTTCAAAGTATACATTTTGCTGCATATTTGATTCAAGAGAAAACTTTACAAGCTTTATGAAGATACTGGTCTGGTATTTTAAATGAAAATATACGTTTGGAAAAGTTGAGGTTCTACGATTTTTATTTTTGGTGGCAGACAATTAGCAAAGAATTGGTTGAGTCCTGAATTTCCATTGGGAAAAATATGAAACACTTACTTATTTTGTTAAAACTCCTTACATTAGAGCGTCAAAATGCGTATAAAAAGATTTACGTAAGATGAAAAATCGAACTCCTTAGAACTTTTATATAGAGTTTGTGGTCTTATCCTCTAGTAGTAAAGAAATTAAGACTTCGCTTTCTTCAAATATTTGCTAAAAATTATATAACTAAGGACCTCATAATTATAATATAGAGCTTTTGATAACTGTCAAGTTTTTCATATCATTTTTACTAATTGTTTGAAATGATATTTTTTGCCAAATTAAATTAAACTATCCAACAAAGTAAATATTTTAAATTGTGACACAATCACCAAACAATTTTAATGAATCTAACCTATAAGGAAATCAGTAATATGATTACACTTTTCAAAATTGGCAAAAAAAAATTTCCAACTGTTCATGCAAATCAGATGTTTTTCAGATTGTTCGAAATCCATTTAAGTTAATAGTGCGATATTCAGAACTTTTTAATGTATGAGTAGTTTAAAAGTAAATACTTCTATAAGTGCCGAAAGTATGCACAATGAACTTTAAACTATTTAATCTATTTGTGTGTGTGTACGACTTTGCCACTGAATTACATTTTTACTCTTCGAATCATTGTCATCATATTTGTCGATATTACATCTGAAAACAACAACAAAAAATCAGTGATTTTATTCGTGTAGAAAAAGTATTTCCTCATAAAAGAAATCTTTTTCTTTGTTTGTTCTTGTTGTTTACTAAAAGAAAATATTTGTTCGTGTTCGTTCAAAATTTGAGAGATCTATTGAAGACTTTTCGAAAAGCAATAACTTTCAGTATTAAAAAAAATCCTTCATATATATATAAACACGTTGGTTATTATTAAAACCAATTAAAAAAAAAGAATACATGTATTTTTTTGGAGAAAAACATGAAGAAAATCGTAAAAAAATGTTTTAATGAAATAACTCCCTTTTTCTTAAGGAATATGATATTGATTTTTATTTTCAAAGGTTTTTTTTTTATTCTGTGGGAGAAACTCAATTAAACACAAATAGTTTTTCCTTCACTTTTTTATTTTCATGTGTTCCAAAAAATTTCGTTCTTCTGACAAATTTCACTGATTCTTCTACACTTTTTTTTTCATTATTCTGATCGATAGAATAATTAAAATGATAAGCCAAAATACAAGAATTAGGAATTTATAATCCTTATTTCCTACTCCAATCTCTTCTTTTTTTGTGAAAGAAAAACATTTTAGATTTTATGTTGAAACATTAATGTAAACAATGTAAAATGGATGAATGAATATGTTAAATTGACCATAATTTCGCAAATTGTTATCACCATCAGTTGTTTTGGGGAAGAAGTTATCCATGGGGGGAAAACTAAAACTGAATAATCTTGGAGCCGAAATGCAAAAAAGACAATCAAAAGTTTTTTAATCGACCCTTTTCTTAGATTATCTTTTACTAAAACCATTTAATGTTTCGGTATTATTTAATTTTAGAAGTTGAATTCCAATTTATTATGTTAATCTTAAAAATGTTCTCTATATTTTCACTTAGTGCTGTCCATTCTAAGATACATTCAATTCTATTTTTCAATGTAACATGCTTTCATGATATGCTTAGTATCCAAATCTGCACAAAAATATTACAAAATAAAAGGAAATCTTACAAAGTAACACTTTAGAAAGGAATAATTACATCAACAATAATTTTAAAATCTACTAGGAAGAGAAGCAGCTCATCTAAATTTCATCGAACAATTAAAATTTTAAACATTTCACATGACTAATATCTTAATATTATCCGCATTTTGTAGAAACGATTTACTCGTAGTGACATCTTTTAAATCTTTATAAGGCTTTATTTTCATAAAAATGCGCTTAATTTCTTTTATTTCATTTCAAAAGATTTTTTCAAATGTCAAATACATCTGTAGTCATATGACTAGAATAAAAAAGTTAAATATAAAAATTTTAATTAGAATCTCACTCAATTCAATGAGATATAATATAGATAATAGAATTACTAATGTTTGTGTTTGAATGGGGAGTTAAATCATACCTATTGATTATTTGTTCTAGAAGTTTTTTTCATGGAATTTTGATAAGAGAAGAATTTACTTTACCTCTTAATTTAGTTACAATATACTAATTAACACGTTAACGTGTTCCATTTGTCTGTGGATGATGAGAAGTAGTTAATATATTTCACATTGTAATTTCTCATGAAGCGTTTAAATCTATATATATAGATGAGAGAGAGGTAACGGCACCGTTTCTATATGTTAACACTTTAGATTTGGTTGATATTTGAATTTGGAAAAGTTGTTTTAGGCAATTTAGTTGTTTTAGCAGTTTCGGTTGATTCAATTTTGGAAAGGGAAGTCCAAACATAACGAGTTGCATGATCAATTACTAAGTGGAGATATTTTTTTACATAACAACTCTCCGAGCATTTGACATGAGGATCAATTATTATATGGATTTTGTAAATCATTTCATAACTGACGAGGAAGCTTGGTAGTTTTTTTATATCTTCATATCATTATTTCTGTATAAAACACAATCACAAACATAGAGCACATAGCACAAAAAAAGACGCACGTGCGTTTTACATGATCGGGACAAGAAGCGGTAGACTCTTTCATAAAGTTTCGCTTTTATATAAAACGCCAACCGGAAGTTCCCAAACTCACATGATGAAAGGCTAATTCGATTTATGGGCAGCTATCGTAGGATGTGAGTTAGAAAACGAGTAATTGAAAAATCGCCAAGTACATTATTCGACAATGTTAAAGTTACGATTTCATCCTGTTAGACCGGTAAGCTAACAATTAATTATTTACGTGAAAGTCCTGGAGGTCTAATGACCATTACAAAGCATAAAGCCCTCTAGAGACAATTAATTATTGCATATATACTCGTATTAAAACAAATAAAAACATTGCGAATAATCCTACGAAATAAAGAATGAAAAATAATGCAGTTGATAACCAAGAACAATAAACCCAAAACTAAGAAAATATGTTTTATTAAGCTGTCAACGGACTTAGAGCGAGGAAGTAGGTTTAAGCTTACTTTATAGGATCCCAACCTAACCCTTCAGCAGGAAATTTCCTACATACTATTGCAAGAAAAATTGTAGAAAAAAACCAAATTTGGAAAATGACTTAGGCCTAACAATAGCGCGTGTAAGCTTTTATTACTCTAAAAAACTATTAATCTGAAAAGAAATTACTACTGTAACATTGTGTTCAAAGTTAAAAATAATACCACAATAATACAACAAAAATTTTCCATAACATACCAAATAACTTTGTTCACCCATCATTTGCATGAACAGATATATACATTATTAAAATCACTATGTGTGACGTGTGACTATTATAGCATCAACTTTAACTATGCCCCCATCTGTATGAAGATGATGTAATCAAAAGTAAGTAAACTGGAGCAACTGCAAAAAAAATTTGAAAAGAAATGGAAGTAAATTTATAATAAATGTTTGTGAATAAAATATTATTAGGATATTCAAATTGTGAGCAATATTTGTAAAACGTTTGATGTTATAATACGTTTCTGATTGATCTGAAACTATATCGTTATTTCTTTGTACGTAATTTAAAGCAGTATTTCTAAAAAATAGAATTATGTAGATAGCTAGTTCACTAAAGAGATTTAAATAATAGTAAAAATTAAGGCTTCTATTTTATCATAAGTAACAGTTTTCAAATAAGAACAATTAATATTTAGTTGTAGATCTAAAATGTCTGTTTTATATATATCCAAGTTCGTTCTAATTAAACTCAATTACTGGGGATAAAAATTAAAATTCGGAATATAATCTAATTTATTACTAAAAATAGTAAAATTATCAGTGTATTAAATAAAATAATTTAATTTAGTATGTAATTTTTCATTTTTATGGAAGAGAAGGTAGATTTTCGCTGGAATATTGTTAGCTGGCCCACCTTGTGGTAGCCCCTTAATTTGTATATAATAAAATCCATTGTGAAAAATACAGGTTTGAGTTTTTAAAATATTGTACGCGAACTTTAATGAAGTTTTCTATATCTCTATTAAATTAAAAAGATCTTCTAAGTTGGCATTATACACACACATATATATATATATATGTGTGAGAGAGAGAGAGACAGAGTATGTGTGCGCGCGCCAAACACGTAATAACGTATAACACGTATAATTCTGAAACACGTAAATAGTTTGTTAGTGATATAATATTGAAACAAACTAAATATTTAACCTTTATTCTACCTGTAATTCAGCTTATTAAGTTTATATTACAATATCCACATATTTTTAAATTTTTAATGCGAGTTTTTAATAACACACATACGAACGTTACATAAAAGCAACAATAGCCGAGGAAAGAAACATTATTACAAAATAATATTCTTCAACAATACCAACTCTCTTTCATTCATTTAAAAATTTTTTAAAAAAGCGTATTTCAACAATGCAAACGAAACAATTCTTAAGGACAATATTATGTTGAAGTTCTAAGGTTTCTTTCAGTTTATTAATCGTTTGTTGCTAAGTTAGCAGTGTTTTTGAGTTTTGTGCGAATCTTTTGAGAATTTTGATATTTTTATCGGTTGTGTATCTTGATACAACCATGGCTCTTCTTTTCGATTTGGAAATCTTGTTTTACTTGGCCCTTTGTGCTATGGCCACACTCTTCAAAGGATGTTTGCCGTCCTTCATTGATATATTTGGATATGTTTCTCTTATTGAAATGATTAAAGTAGGATTTTTATTGAGCTTTGAAAGACTCTCATCGTACACAGAGCGTAAAAACCAAAACAGCTCATCGGCTGTAACAGCAGACACTGGAGCACTGAAACCAATGCACCAGCCGAAAAAGCCTTTTCCTATTGTACGATCGGTTATGGTGCATCAGATCTGTCAGGCCTTAGGCCTTAATACTGAACTAAATACTTCAACGGAATTTCCTGATTTCAAATTACCGAAGAAAATGAAAGGAAAAGAAATGATCCCGATTGTTCAGTCTGAAACTATCTTCAAATTCTGTGACGCATTAAGTTTAAAAAACGCTCTGACCAATTCACCTCGTGTGCTCAAATAATACAATATAATCATGGAAGTCAAAGACTATAAATTGATTCAACATGAGATGTTTTACCACCACACTTTTAACAACATATTTGTCGAAAACATGTTCTAAGCATAATTTTGTCATGAAAGAATGTTAAAAATACAATTGTCCTTATTTTATTCTGGTACAGGCACTGGCTTTTCTTCAAAATTATGAACTCGAGATATTTGCGAAAAATTCATTCCTGTACAGGTGATTTATTGTAGCCTGTTGACAAATATATATACCATTTTGTACAAGAAAATACTACCTTATTAAACAAGAAAAACTTTATTGAAAAAGTTTGCAAAATATGTTATATAACTTCCATACATCTTATATCGACCAAAATAGTCTACAAGGTGGCTTTATCTAATTTAAAATGCAAAATAAAAAAGAATTCAAAAAAATATTGGAAAAAGTTTCGGATTAAAAACTGTTTTTAGATCTATTTAAGAATGATTATTTGTGGAATTCACAAGAAATTGACTTTAAAAAATTATGTTCTGGTTCGACTTATATTTTATACCAATATTCAGATACAAGATTTTCTACTCGTAAAAAGAGTTCTAAAAGGTATTTTAGCAAGAATTCATGAGTTTATTAAAGGAAGGTTTAACTTTATGAGAGATTGAAACCAATGATTTTTTTTTATTAAAATACTCGTGGCTTTTCCAATAACATCCTATATTGCGCACAAGCTGAAGAAAATTTTTTGAAACTGTTCATTGCCAACCAATACCAGCATGAACAGTTTAGATATCACTAAAAAATGCATGAGTGATGCAGTCAATTGTAAGGGGTGAAAGAGCAAAGAAAATTCAAGAAAACTATGTTTCTACGAGTCATAGTTTCTCATACAACATTTAGATCAAAGGAGGAGAATCCAAAACGATGTCAAAATGAAGACATCATTAAAGCGTGTAGAAGAATATATGTTTATATCTTCCCTTCAAAGAAAGATCGAATGCTAATAAAGAAAAATGTTACCGTCATATAATAGATACATCCTCTGGAGTTTATGATTTAATTTAAAGATATAGACTGGAAGAAATGTTTGCAGACGGGAAATGTTTTACTTGTGTCAATGATTATCGAAAACAGAGCAAGTTTGAGTTACTAAAGCTTCAAGATGCACCAGGAAAGTAGAGCTAATAATTTTAAAAAAAGTAATTAACTTTGAATTGGGAATCAATTCAATATGGTGTCAGGATTCTTCCGGTGAATTTCAACACTCTTTGAAATGATGAATTTTATATGGATTACATTCCGCGTAATATATTTTACTTTGCACACGTATGAATTCAACAAACCGATGGCAACTTTATATTGTTTAGATAACAGAAATTAGACATGATCGGGAAAAAAAATTGAGATTTTGAAAAAGAAGAATACAGTTCAATACTGATTAAATACAATCACAAAAATGAGTCAAATTTTTAGTCAGTCGTCAATAACCCACACCAAGGAATGTTTAAATAAAATCTGGGGACAGACCATGGACAATACTTAGTCCGAGACGGAGGTAATAGAACTTTGGTGCTTCAACGATAGATGCCGAAACCTTCACTGTATGAAATGAGAAAAATGGCTAAGTTCTCATCAATTTAAGAAAGATGATAATATCGCATATTTCATATATAATGTTTGATTCCGATGAACAACTTATATTTCAACAACGTCATTTTCATGTTTGTTATCGAAACATTTTTACTGTTCGAAATTCAACACTTTTCTCTATATATTTTATTTCCACTTTTTACTGATAAATTTGATAATTTGTATTTAGTTTCAATAAAATGTGTTTGTTAATATGATTTCAGCTCGTTTTCATTTTCACTACACTTATTTGATTATAATATGTATAATTTTATATAATTCGTTTATAACACTTGCATTATTTTTTTCACAAATCATGAGAACAATTGAGATTATTTTACTTTAAATTCT
Source organism: Trichonephila inaurata madagascariensis (assembly GCA_019973955.1). NCBI lineage: Eukaryota > Metazoa > Arthropoda > Arachnida > Araneae > Nephilidae > Trichonephila > Trichonephila inaurata. The sequence goes on from BMAV01006338.1 coordinate 139,701, forward strand.
ATAGTGTGATTTATTGAAACAAGATTATGGAATTTACGTTTTGCCATGGATGTGAAATGTGGTAAGAATTTTGTAAAATTGTCTGGAACACACATGATTAGTTTTGTAAACGAGTTTCCTTAAATATGTATCCCAACTTTTCGAATATGAATTTCTTAAAAAGTTATAAAGGAAGAAATTTATGATGCACTTACTAAACAGATATTCTGATATAGTCCAAATTGCTTCGGTTTGGAATGTACAAATACTTTTATAACTTCCTTATCCAAATGAAAAATGGATATTAATATTTTTATGAGCCATTGCGAAAATATTATTTTTCCGACCATAAGAACTACAAAATGACTTCCATTTTTGTTGCGTCTGCAAACATTCGTTTTGGATGATGATAAGTTTATCAGAAACTGCAGAAACTTATCGATTTTAGTGCAACAAAATAGCATTGTAAAAATGCAAACTTGTTGTTTCAACCACCCTTTCATAGTAAAAATATTAAACAACATGAATAAATGGAGAAGTCATAAAAATAAATGTCTAGGGAAGCACAAAACTGAAGATTAAGTTAAGGCTCTGCATAAGAAATTAGCAGGAAAATTATGATTGAAACTTATTTTTCCATACAATTGCTATAACATTAAAATATATTTAATTATATATATATATACATCAAATTTTTTTAGTTTAATTTATTTCATTTAATTTTACTAAATTGACTTATATATGTAGCATGTTTATACGAACTTTTTTGAATTTATGCAAGATGCAAAACAGAATAACGAGAAGCTGATAAATATAATTTTTTCTAATTTAAAAAAAAAAAATTAGTGGTTCCCTTTAGAAAAGAAGCATTTTATTTATTCAATTAAATATATATTTTATTATAATAATCTCACAATACCTTTATAATGACAGAATGATATACATATTCATTTAAAATATAAATATGATCTAGTGATTATTTATTGTCACAACATAAGAGGTGACCGAATCTTAATATATTTGCTCATTGCAGCATCAGCTTCGTTCTAGGAACTCATAAAATGTGAGCTTAACAGCTAAAATGTTTTCCTTTGTGTATTAGCTAAAAGGATTTACTCTACAGAAATACACATATGTACTTAATCGCTGTTAAATGATTTTAGAAAATAAATTATAAAAGATCCCTTGATTTTTTACTTGTTTTAAAAAAATCTTGTGTAAATATTATACTTATAACATTTTGAACCCTTATTTCAATTAATGTTAGTTAAAACATTTTTGCTCAATTGACAGCTGATAAATTTATAGTGGGTACCTTATACTCAAAATCTACCTACTTCCAACAGCTTACAAGGATACTTTTGTTAAGTAATTTACTAATAAAAGGATATTTAATGCCTGGAAATATTTGTTTAGTTGAAAGAGCTTAAACCAAAAAAAAAAATGAAAAACTTCTCCAATTTTATTAATTAGATTGGAGTCTGATTGAAATCAATTAAAAAAAAGGCAGTTACAGTTAATGAGCCATTCAAAATACATTTGTTATACATTTTCCATTTTTGACATCAGGGCTCTGAATGTATTGGAATAAACCAGTGAACAATACTGATAGTATTTTGTTAGTCATCATTTAACACTTAAAAAATTCTGTGTATCAATCACTGGATGATTACTAAAATTGAGAGCATCAAACTAAGATAATGAACACGAAATATGAGCAGAACCTCTGAGGCAATGTTGCATGGTTATTTAGGTGCGTGAACAATCCTTCCAGCTTATTGGACATCAGGCATTCATAATCATTTCAGTACATATTTAATTTGTTACAACATGGTTTAAAATATTTTCACAAATGTAGAACTTTGTATCATATTTACCATTTTAAAAAGCAGATCCTTTACATTATAAAAAATATATGATGACTCATTTTTAACTCAGTAAGAACAAACGATTCTTTTTCGTTGCTATCAGAACCAGTGGTGGAATAACCATAGGAAGTGAAAACCAAATACCAATGTATTACTAAGAAATCTATGAGTAAAATAATGATTGATTAAAAATAATAAAAACGATGTTAGCTGTTATTTTCAAAAATTATGTCGGTTCAAGTCTCCACAAGCTCTTATTGGCAACGAAGCTTAAAGAATACTGTTGAAAATTATTTATTTACTATGTTACGAGTTCTAAACAATTTTCAAAAGTTGCTACAAACTTTACAATGACGACATATTTAAAAAGCAGTAAAATAAGGATTTCGAATTATATTAATAAACTAGGAAATGAATCGTTAAAATTCAAGAATTACCAAAGTATGGAATGCGTTTAAGAGGATATTTCACATCATAACGTTTTTACATATCATTATCACAAGCATTCGAATCATCTTCTGTTTTTTTTTTTTTTTTTTACTTTCTCTGTTTTTAATATATTTGTATGTTTCTTTTCAGCAATGGTTTCTGATATAAATACCAATTATTTGCGCAAGCATTTACTTTATTTTTAAAACAAAAATGGAAAATATTGTTTCAGTATACTTCATCAAGATCCCCCCCCCCCAAAAAAAAATGGTGACATTAAAATTCAACTTGGACAAATTAGCCCTTTACAATGTATTCCCATTAGTGAAGATTTGAAAATCATTTTACTTGAATGCTTCTAACACAGTGCTTCTCAAACTTTCAATATTTGCGACACAATATTCAATAAACAATTTCATCGCGCCCCCCTCCATACAATAACAATATATTGAATTCTATAATAATATACTTTGGCACTAAAGCTACAATACGACAAAAACCTCTTATATGCCACATACGTATATATACGTCTCGCTCAGCCAAATCATTAATTTTCTGGACGTATATATACGTCTTTCCGAAGTACAATCTTATCTATGCATTGCTATCCATAAAATTATTCTGAAGGCTTTGAAATGCAATAAAAGGACCTTGACAGTGTTTGCAAAGGATACGTATGTATTTTTTTTTTTTTTTGGGATTTTTTTCCTTTTTCCTCTCCTTCCCCCCAAAAAAACATCAACATAAGCATGTCTACTTGGGAAATGGTGACATTCGGGAACAAATCGCATAACTTTTAATCGGCAGTTAAGAAATTAATTATAAACGGTACAAATTATCAAGATAAGTGTGAATACAAGTCCATGGGGTCACTGTAATTATCAAACTTGTTCTTAACTTAGTATTGTTAAATTAATAATAAAATATACTATATAGTACTGATACATTTATAAGTGTATTACATCACTGTAAATCTGTATCTTACATTTTATTATATAAGAAAGTATTTTTTTTTTGTTTACTTTCAGTAAATTAATAATTTTTTTAATTATCTTTTCTTTTCGACTAATCAATATGCTCGCGCCCCTCTCGTAGAGTTGCGACGCCCCCCCCTCCCCAAGAGAGGGGGACGCCCCACAGTTTGAGAAACGCTGTTCTAACAAGAAATCTAAATAAAAAATTAAAGAAAGGCACTTCACTTTAGTTCTTAACTTAAGGGCAAGATTTGTTTTCAGGAAATATATACAAGAGTTCAGAAGAAAAAATACAATAAATGGAAATGAAATAATAACAGTAAATGGAAGAAGACGAAATGAAACGATAGGAATACATATTCTTTTTTCTTAAATTTTAAAAAATTGAATAGCTTAATTAAACTATTAATAGAAAAATCATTAATCTGAATTGGGTTTTGTAATAAGCGAAAAACAAATTAACAATAGATACGTGACGAGCAAAGTCATTATAACAATGCTATCGAAAATACACTAAATGAATATTAATCTTACTTAGAATTCTGAAAACCAAATAATTTCGTAGGAATTATCTAAATAATAATCTAGAATACATATAAAAGCCCTCAAATACTGAGCTCCCAAATATCGAATCATTATTTTTTACAGCCAAAATGATTTTGTAAGATATCCATTCCCCTTGCAGCTATCATTGCACTTAATTAATTATTGGAACATATGCAAAGTTTCCATGATATGGAGTCTCCAACATTTTGGAATATATTTCATCACTTCTGAAGGATCAAATACTTTTATTCAAAGTTATTTTTAAATACCAAGTGGATAAATGCCTTGAGCATTCAGAAAGAGAGTATCTGTGTCGTTTGGAAAACATTATATAACGATGGTCGTTCTTGTTAAATTGTAAGAGACCAAGGTTACATGAATACAATTAAAGCTGAGTACTATCAATTAAGTTTAACCCCTAAACTACAGCCAGTGTATATGTCGTAGGGAAATGATTAAAATAGGGATTTTTCATCATGTCCCTAAGGGAGATGATCAGTTCTTGCAAGATGTTAAAATAAGAACTCTGTAAGGTGATTTCCCTAAGGAGAGTAAGTGAAATTAAGAAATAATATTGCCAAGAGTTTACAAGTTTTCATTTAGCAAATAAGATGCATTATTAAAAGCAGAGTAATTAATACAACAATAATCATAGAATTACAACTTATTTATTCTAAATTAATTAACAAAATAATTAGATAATAAAGTTGGTATTTTTTTAAAGGAATGTTTGTAGTGGAATTTTAATTTTTTTAATTACGCATTAAGGTATCTGACTACGTTCAGAACCTTAATTTTGGAAAAGCGTGTAAATGGATAATATTTATGATATTTATTGTCACTTAGATTAGAAAATGTATATAAAATTGTTTTAAGAATAGTATTAAAATAAAACTTTATTTAAGTACAGTATTTTGACAAAAAATGAACATAGAATGACCCCTTTTCAAAATATTCTCCTCTTGTAAAAAATGCTTCTATTATAAAAATATTTTGCCTGTATATATCTCAGACCTATGTACAGAGGTTCAATTAGAATTTTTAAAATATATAACTTAGAAGGGGGGTATCCATATTTTACGACAATAGAGGGGAGAAATTTAAGAAAAATTTGCCGATAATTATTTTAATTGGTTGTAACTCTGAAAATAATGGGCATTTTTCAAATTTCATTGTTGAAACTCTGTACAGAGGTCTGAGCTATATACAGGCAAAATATTATTATGATAGAGGAAATTTTCACAAAAGGAAAACATTTTGAAGAAAAGGTTATTTTAAGTTAATTTTTTGCCAAATTATTGTATTTAAACAATTTCTTTCGTCAAAATGTTCTTAAAACAATTTACACATGTATTCTAATCTAAGTGACACTAAATATCATGAAAATTATCCATTTATTGGCCTTTTTAAAATCACGGTTCCGAATGTAGTCGGATGCCTTAATGTAGTACTTCAGAAATATCCTGCTTTATTTGTAACACGTGTTTTTTAATTATTATTTCCTTTCTTAAAAAAATAGCTTTTTTTTTATTCTCAAAAAGTTTTTTTTTATCTGTAAAGAGGGCATGATCGAATTTCCTAATTAGTTTCTTTTGATCCATTAACTGGTATCGGTCCTCGGCCCGAAGTCTGGGAACCCTTGCTATATATTCCATTTGAAAAATCCACTTTGAGTTTACTAATTATCCTTGTACAATTTTATAGAGCACCTATATTTTTATCGCAGTAGCTGTTTTTGGATAAAATGCATTGAGAAATGAATGAGAATAATTTATTGAATAATAAAATATATTCTCTTTTCCTGTAACTAAATCATAAAAATTACTTTATATTTAGGTACTGCAGTTTTTGCGTTAAATAAGAACAGCCGCACGCGATTTATCACGCTTATAAATAATGAGAATATCTGTATTAAGTGAATACTTCATACTGAAAAATATATAAGGTTACTTTATCTTTAAGAGAAATAAAGCAAAAGCAAATTCGATAAAAAATTAACAACTGTTTCCATTTTAAAATTATACTACATATAAGCCTTTTATCCTTTAGCACTCGAAATAAAATAAGGCAATGGCACTTTTTCCCTCTTAATTTTTCTACCGAAAAAAATATTTTATTATTTTCAACACCATAACACAGGATGAACGTGCATTATAAGAGAAGTAAAGAAAACTTAGTCTTATTTTGAGAGATTTAACAAGTAAAAGTATTGAATAATTTAGCAGCGAGTTTGTTTTAAAAAGTTTTAAAACTCAATTCGATCAATACTGTTAACTTTCGTAATGTGTACATTCAAAGTAATAGACGAATATGTAAGTTTCTGCTTTAGTCACCCTTTCTCTGATTCCGATATCGACTCTCTAGGTTTTGTCTATCTAAACCGATGGTTTAAAATATCAAATGAGTTTAAAATTGAATCCAGATTAAAAATAAAAAGAAAAGGTACGTGCCCATGAATTTATTTAGTTTCAATCGATCGAGTATCGTCTTTTCTGTTTCAAAGACAGATAATTCTAATGCATAGTTTATTTATTTATTCTTTCAAATGGGGATGCGGATTGGTATATTTTCCATTACAAACCTGGTTCATTTTCCAGCAGCTGGTATCACTTTTTAGAGCAACACCATTTAGGTCTGTACAGATTGCTGCAATGTAATTTTGACACCCAGTGGCAATGCAAAACTGTATTAGGAATTTAATTTTACCGAATGTACTTCAGCCAATCAGACACTCAAGGGATCTTTTGCATGCCATATAATTATACAACATGAATGATGTCGATTTTTTGCATCATGAAAATCTACCTACCTGGGTTGCGGTCGAACTAGCAAACTTACGCAAAGTCAGGGCCTAACCAACTACGACACCCAGCTCTGGCTGCTTTGCTCATTCATAGACTGATAATTCTAAAACATAGTTAACGGTGAAAAATTCTGAAAGTCTTGAATTTACCCATTTGAGACAACTTTCGATAATAAATAGTGGGCCGACTTTTAAAATCAAAAAATTGTTTGTTTGTTGTTAGTTATTTAACTTTGAAAACGACAATTTCTTGTGTAATTAAAAGGTATTTTTGGAAATATTTTTGACGATCGTTACATTTTCTTTGTTCTAAATTCTGAAGTTATGAAAAGAAATTATATTAATTCATTCTTAGTGTGATATTTCGGTTTCCCATTTACAATTTTTCCGAAGCATTTTCAGTAACTCAGTCTTAGATGGCAAGCATTTTGCTAAAAGTTTTAGGAAGTTAATTATTTTGAAAAAAAAATATGGAAATGATAAAAAAAAAAAACTTTTATTAAAAAAAAGTAAAGAATTGGTTTAATATCCTTGATGTTTTCATAATAAGGAAATATTCTAATACTTCATTTAAAATATGTTCTCTTAATTATTCTACATAAATTTAGTGTTATATTTGATAATTTTGGAAAAGAAAAAAAAAAGTCAAATGTGAATTAAAATATAGTATGTTTAGTAATTAACGCGAATATTTGTTTATATAAAACAGTACTTTAAATAAAACAATAAATATGATTTTAAGAATATTTATATCATGCATATAAAAATCAAAATACATAAAAAAAATAATTTTTTTGAACATTTAAATTGATTCCCTCCGTAAGAAACAAATTATTTAGTACTTTTTGCAACGCATAGAACAACATAATAAAGAAGTTAAAACATTGCTTTGTTTAGTTGGAAAAGAAAAATAATAGAAGTTTTTCAAGCAAATTCTGTCATAAGATCTATGTGAACGAACACGAATTAGGTTGTAAGTAGTCAGTATGCTTAACAAATATCGTTTATTTGCTAACCACCACTTTTCCTTCAGGATATTCAAAAAGCAGGCTTAAGATTTCCCGGCGGTATGGTAAAAATATAGTAAAATTTCCGAACAGTAACAGGAAATTTAGCTTTTTATTATTATTTTTTTAAAAAAATTTATTTCTCTGTACAACTTATAACTATTTAATTTGATACTTAAATATTTGAAAAATCTTTGGACTTTCTGTATATCTATTTGTTAACTTTCATAAAAATCCTTTTATTGCAAGATAAGTAAAATTTCTAAAGTTTTAAAAATTTTACATTTTGACACATTTTTTTAAAAAATTAACTTAAAAAAATTAAAATACCATTTCTTACTACTTTAAAAGTCCTAATCACACTGAAGTATTGTCGTTTTATCACTAATTTCAGGAATATTTTTAATCATATCTTAACAAAATAAAATTGCGTACATAGGCATTACATGCTACAATTGGAACAAAAACACTTTAAAAATGTAAAAGCTGAGCAATGGCTTAGGTTAATATTTCCCCTATAGACTAGTTCTGGGGCATAAATAAGCGATTTCAATGATACTTGAAATACCGTTTTAGGAAATCATATTTTACTACCGCAAAAGATCGTCGTAAAAAATGGATAAGGTATTTCAACTCTAAGTGGAAATATATCACAGTCTGATAAAAAAAGAAAAAAAGTAGCCTCGTAAAAGTAAATAAGTACAAAAGAACAAAAAATTTAATGTTTTACTCAACAAAAGGGGGGGGGAAAGAAACTGAAAGTTTCTTACTACTGTAACCAAGAAACATTATGAGCACGTATAGTATTTTTGTTTCTCTTTACAACTTCTTTTTGGTTCAGTACACGTTTTTGCTGGTTATACTTATATGAATAAATGAGTTACAATTGAAAAATACTGACATGAGAAAATTTTTACTTCTTGGCTCATATTATTTAACTTGGTAGCCGCGGTGGCCTAATGCTTGTGCTCCAGAACTCTTGGCCGGGATGTCGTGGGTTCGAGTCCTGCTGCCACCGAAGACCTGCCATGTAGAGGGGTAGATGCACATTAAATATGGGGAGCTCAAAGTCCTCCAATAAGTGGGGTGTGGTAGTCTGGAGAAGGGATGAGTCGTTCTCATCACTTGATCGAGATTCAAAATTACGCCAATAGTCTTTGTGTTGCCTTATAGTGCTGCATTAATATTATTCTCCTTAAATTTTCTTGAATGCAAACTATGCAAACTCATCAATTGATTTTCCTAAATAACTTCATAGTTTTAGTAAAAAAATGTATCTATTTTGGCTAACTGTAATATTGGAATAAGTAACTGAAGAGACTAGAAAAAATTACAATGTTAAGAATTTTCAAACCTTAAATAAATCACTATGGCTAAATTATTCTAATTAATATGTAGATGGTCTTTAAATGAAATCTTTAATATATTTCAATAATGCATGAGCAATTTCATTCGAACGAAAAAGAAAAAAAAACACTAAAAATTTTAGGGCAGCTATTAACCAGAATAATTTTTTTTCCCAAAATACGCTGCTTAGTTGGAATGAAGCTTAGCTTTTGAAATCATAAGCTTGATTTACAAAAAAATTCAACAATCATTTGAATAAATTGCAATTAGTACCGTAAAATCCGGCGTAGAACTCGCGCTTCTAACACAAAAATTAAGATCGAAATGTACGGGTGCACGTTATACGCCTTGTACAAAAATGAGTTTTAAAATAAAAATAGATGATCCTTAAAAAACATTAGATTTCTGCATAGATCGAAATACTGTATATTTAAAAGAAATGACATCTCTTAGGAATTTAAAAGGTTGTAGCTCAGAAGTATACTATTTTTTTTCAAATGCTTGCGATAATACCTCGAATTGCACACGTAGATTGCAGGTTTCTTCGTAAAAAAAGGGGTGCGCGTTATACGGCGAATATACCTAAAAATTAAAGAATGCAGTTTGAAAGTATGGGTGCGCATTACACACCGGTGTGCATTATACGCCGGATTTTACGGTAAATTCTTTAGGATTTAATCAAATATTTATACAACCCCAAAAAGTTAATTGTATTCTTAGAAACTTAAAAAAACAACTTGTTATATCTAGATAGAGCTTAAAATTTGTTCAAATATGCAGTTAGAAATAATATAGCTTTTATTTTAAATTATTTTTCTATTTAAAGTGCGTCTGGTATTTTTTCTACTTATGTACAAAATTCGAACGAAATATACGAATCACTACTAATATCAAGATGTACATGTTTAAATTCTAAAATTTCAAAACAATTTTAAGTAAGCAGTTTGGCTATTCAGATATAAATACTTTTTGTACTTTGTAACTAGAATGCTTTATTAAAGAATAGAATAGCTAGCTTAAATTTACTAGTAAGTGCTTCAATTAATTAACCCTCCATTAGGCGCACGAATCTCTCAGATGCATAATAGAAATAGTTTCGGTGCGGTGTCTAGACGGTGGGTTGGAACATGCCCATCTTTCGTCCCTCGTCCTAGGATTCGATGCCAATGACGAGGGTGATTTCTTCACATTTCAGGCAGCAGGGGCCATTGAATCTGATACATGCAGCGCGCCCGACAACGTTAGCTTTTATGGCTTTGTACGATTTCGTTAATTGGATTCTTTTTCCATGTAAAATAGTGTAGTTTTCACTTTTATACGAAAGTAATTCGAAAAAAAAAAGGATTTTGTAACTTCTGTTTGATAGGGGGTTTTTTGCTGGGAGTTGAGATACATCTGAGGTATGCACGCACCTAGCCATTGACTGTATTTTATTCACTTCTCAATATACAGTGAGACCCCGCTTAACGCGGGGTATACGCTCCATCAAAGTAGAGCGTAATATGAAACAGCGTTAAACGAGGTTATCTCATCATGTAAATAAGGGGGTTATGAGAAGATGGGTAGAAAATTGGTCAAGTATTGTATCATTAAATTTATTAATTATGTGTTTTTATAACAATAAAACAAAAATTTATTTCTTACAAATATAGAAACATTATAAAAGACTATACATATAAAAATAAATAAAATTCTAAGTCAATATGTTTACATTTCCGATCATTCAGTCTCTTCTGTATTTTCAATTTTCTGCCTTTTTATCAAGAAGGTAGATTGGCTTAATGGCATATTGTGTTCAATTTTGTCGTCAATCCATATAGAAAGTCGTTTTTCTATTTCATCTATTGTATTATTTCTAGAACGGATAATTCTAGTTGCTGAGTTTGTTGTAGTTGCAGTTGCCGATAACAGTATTTTTTTTTCTTTATTCTCGAGAATGGTCCTTATTGTTGAAGTTGCCAAATTCAATGCAGCACCCATTTGAGATTGACGTTCACCAGTATCTAATTTTTTAATCACTTGCATTTTAGTTTCTAGTAAAATGCTTTTTCTTGTTGCTTTATTTTCGTGTGTTCACTCATGATAAAAACTAAAAATCATAATATTTGTCACTATAGCAATCGTTATATTATATAAATTTATACTTACAAAAACGTCAACAAATATTTGAAACGATAAGAATACGTTCATATAATACCGAAGGAAAGAAGAAGCACAGATAAACTGCTTCGGATATTAGAAAACCTAACACCGCGTACAATTTCAGGGAATCTTACTATTCAAATAAAATAGTGTTAAACCAAAACAGCGTTAAGCGGGGTCTTACTGTAACTGGAATAAACTCCCATAATATCTATATGGGAATCAAAATCACTTAGATCCTCACGCACATCTAAAAAAAGTAGGTCACAAGCTTTCCAAAGAGCTCCTCCAATGACGGTCTGAATGTAACATTCACATGACTCTTTCGTATTAACTCAGGATTGAAAAAATATCTCATATACAATGTCACATTCAGGAACGAAAAACGTAGAGAAACATCATTAAGAACTTTTAAAAGAAGAGACTATGTTCTATAGTTTGGCCCTTGAACATTGTAAGGTGATTGGTGAAGACTACAACAAAACATTTTAAAATGTAAACAATGATGACGGGGTGATAAATAAACATCATCTTTTGGAGGTTTTTTCGAATAAATATCTCAATTCCGGATTATATTTTAAATATTGTTTTATATCAAACATATTTTGAAGTCCAATCTCACCAAAAAAAAAAAATGATTAAATCATCAAGCGTAAGTATGAAGTGATGCATCTGAGATATGTCACGCGCCTATAGATGGAACTTTTTGACGCCCGCCTAGCGAAGGGTTGGTTAAAAATGTTTACCATAAATTTCATAAAAAGTTTTGCTGCATTTAAAAATAATTTTATATAATACCTAATATGTATTTCCATAATGTGATGGCATTATGGTTATAATAAAAAAAATGTTCTTACCAAACAATAAGAACCAATTTTTTTTTTTCTTTTGAAAGATTCAACAAAAATTAGATGTGTTCCATGAATTGAAAATCAGAAACTTTGGAATATTTTCTGGACATATTCTGAGGAATAGAAAGTCGACAATGGCTATCCTATTTTTTTCGAATAAGTAATATTGATCAACATTATTCTTCCACTGATAAATTAAAAAACTTGATCCACATTAATTTAAAATATCATAGTTTTTAAATAAATTTTACTCTCTCTCTCTCTCTTATAGCTCACGTTCATCAATTCCAGACAGTTTTGATTAATTATTACCTTACAAACAATTATATTTGAATATATATGAGATGTCAGAGAGAGAGAGAGTTGGAAAATTGGATGTAATTTGCAAAATCAAATTGCTTTGAGTAACTTCCTTAATAAACTGCCATTAATCCGTCACGTACTAAAGACAGTACAAGCTTAGGATCGCAAATTGCTTTAAAGATGAAAGAAAAACTTTAAGATAAGAAACTAGAAATTACCGCTATGAGAATAACCTGATTAGATACTCAAATTATAATCGATTGATGTTGAAGGCAGATACACTCAATAATTTTTCAAATTTTGATTCTAAAGCATTTTACAATTAAGACAACAGAAATTTAGAAAGTATAGAGCAGATTATATGGAATGATAGTGTCATTGAACGGCAGTGCACGCTCGTGATATTTAGTAAATTATATGCATAAGACATCGAATTTCAAAGTAAAGAGCGAATTTAATGAACACTATTCATATCGTCTCTTTATGTTTGAAAACATCAAGCGTATGGGGTCAGAGCACAATTATCACGCTTGTGATAATTGAGAGCATCTGTACTTTTTTTTTTAATATTGAATACTAAAAAAAATATTTTCTTTTCGAGGACAAAATTACGCAATTGAATAAGTTTTTTACAACAAAACTTTTACAAATTTTGTGTTCAAAAGAAAAAAAAATCAAAGTTTTTGTTTGATGAAATGCAACCAATATGGCACGACGTTGTCATTTTTCAACATTCTCGTTTAAAAACTGGTTCAACGCAAGAAAAAGCACAAATGGTTGAATGTTTCATTGAATTTAAATCTTAAATACATGTACAGCCTAAATGGGGAACAACCGCACTGGATTAGGGAAGTGCGAAAGTTCGATGGGCAGTGGATGGAAAGAGAAAGTCCAATAGCGTGACCACCTAGATATCTAGACAAAATATCTTTGGACTTCTTGTAGGGATACGTGAAAATACTTTCAAGTTCACTACATATTCCCTTTGAAAAAATAAAAAATAGTTTCAAAATGACTATTTGACATGAAGGTGATCACAAATATACAAAGAAAAAGAATTTAGCCTTTTTCAATTTCACGAAAATTATGGTTTCACTGTGAAACCAGTGAACAGTAACGGTCCTTTTTTCCTACTCAAACTGAGCAATCCAAAAGATTATTCGGAAAAAAATCGAATATTTTGTGATCATAAAACTTTTATATTTTAACGAAGTTATTTAAAGAAAAATAATTTTATAAGTTTTTAATTATTTTTTTAAAAAATTTTCTGCATTTTTATAATTTTTAATACAAATTTGGACTTAAAATTACATGTATTTTACATTACATACAAGAAATAATTTATATTTCTTAGTAAAAAATTGCTAATACATATAAATTTTCCATCAAAAATTATAAAGAGAGAATATTTAAATCTATTATGTACACAAAGGGTAGCATTTAGGCATGTGCACCATGTGCAGCTGCACACGATGGCAGAATTTTTGAGTGCGGATAAGTATATTTAAATATAAAAATTTCTCACTGTAATTTTAAAGTAAATAAATATTTTGCTAAACAGGCAATAAACAAATAGTGCTTCGGAAAATCAGCTACTGAGAGAATTTTCGCTTTAGAATGGGCGCCAAGAGACTTGCAATACCGCCTCTTACTGGAGTTTGGTTTCGCAGTGAAACCATAAATTTTAATTTCATTTTTCTATTATTTTGTTCACTTATCAAAGTGATTGAAAGTTGTAATAAATAAGTAGAAAGACTCATAGTAAGATCGCATGCTATAATTTAAAAAAACTATTTTTTTAATATTTTTAAACATAATGGAATTTACTAAAGTTAAAGATACGTCAATATTTTTCTATTTAGGAGGCCTTAGTCGTAAAATATAGCCGTAGTTCTACTATTTACTGCTAGAAAAAAAGAACAAAAATTCAAAAATAGCTCCTATTGGGATAAAAAAATAATAAATTTGATTTTTTAAAAAAATATTTTTATTGTGTGGTTTCGATGTGAAACCAATCAACGTTAAAGTATCCAACTAAGTTCGGAACAGTGATTTTAAAAAGGCGCATAAATGGATAATTTTCATGATATTTAGTGTCACTAAGATTAGAATACATGTATAAAATTGTTTTAAAGACATTTTGACAAAAACAATTATTTTAATACAATATTTCCGCAAAACATTTATTGAGAATAACCTTTCTTCAAAATGTTCTCCTTTTGCGAAAAAGGCTTCTATTATAATAATATTTTGCTCAGACCTCTGTGCAGAGGCTCAACTATGATTTTTGAAAAATTCACATTATTTTCGGAGTTACAACCATTCGAAATAATTATCGGCGTTTTTTTCTTAAAATTTCTCCCCTCTGTTGTCGCAAAACATGGATAAACCCAGTTCTAAGTTATATATTTCAAAACTTCTAGTTGAGCCTCTGTACAGAGGTCTGAGCTATAGACAGGCAAAATATTGTTATAATAGAAGCATTTTTCACAAAAGGAGAATATTTTGAAAATTGCTCATTCTATGTTCATTTTTTGTCAAAATGTACTTAAATATTTTTTTTGTTGTAATACTACTCTTAAAGCAATTTTATATACATTTTCTAATCTAAGTGAAACTAAATATCATAAATATTATCTATTTATACGCTTTTGCAAAACCACGGTTCCGAACGTATTTGGATACTTTTTAAAGGGTTAATAATCTGCAGTTAGTGACGCTGATGAAATAAAAAGTCTAATTGCCGTGGTCATTCAGATCTTGGAATGCTTCATAGAACGAGGCTAGAAATCTCGTCTGAACTCCATGTGTTACGTGCAATTAACAGCGCGCACACTGAAATCGTAAAATACTAGCATTGTAAAAAAACATATTGTCTGCTTTATGGAAAAAACAAAAACCTGAAAAACCTGAGGGAATATATTTATTTCTTTATTTTTCCATTTACTTTTTTTGTAATTAAGGTATCCGACTACGCTCGGAACCATAATTTTGTAAAATAATAATAAAATATAATATAAATATAATAATAAAATACAATATTTATGTATATTGAGTGTCACTTAGATTGGAAAATGTATATAAAATTGTTTTAAGAATAGTATTACAGTACAAATTATTTAAGTACAATATTTTGACAAAAAATGAACATAGAATGACCCATTTTCAAAATATTTTCCTTTTGTGAAAAATGCTTCTATCATAATAATATTTTGCCTATATATTGCTCAGACCTCTGTACAGAGGCTGAACTAGAATTTTTTAAATGTATGACTTAGAAGTGGGTTTATCCATGTTTTACGCGACAACAGAGGGGATAAACTTTAAGAAAAAAAAAGCCGATAATTATTTCAATGGGTTGTAACTCTGAAAATAATATGAATTTTTCAAAACTTCTAGTTGAGCCTCTGTACAGAGGTCTGATCTATATACAGACAAAATCTTATTATAATAGAAGCATTTTTCACAAAAGGAGAACATTTTGAAAAAAGGTTATTCTAAGTTAATTTTTTGCCGCAATATTGTATTTAAATAATTTTTTTTTTGTCAAAATGTGTCCTTAAAACAAATTTATACATGTGTTCCAATCTAAGTGACACTAAATAGCTTGAAAAATATCCATTTATGCGCTTTTTTAAAATCACGGTTCCAAACGTAGTCGGATACCTTAAGGGGAAACAATGCGATTCAATTGACAAAAATCGGTCAAAAAACAAATGTAATTTTCTTAACTCTAATTATTCTTTATATATTTTTCTATAATCTCACAAAATTTGAAATTTTTATGTATAAAAAAACCAGAATTATGATTACTTTTTTGTTTAATTTTTATTCTCATTCCAGTCGCTAAAAGAAACTTTATTGTTTTATCTCAGAAAGATTAAAAATAACTAGTTTGTCTCATTTAAAATGCTAAGGAATGTTTTTCTATTGTTCCAGATGCTTTGATATTTTTTCTGACTATTGATATTAATACTAAACAAAAGTTTGAATGCATT
This sequence comes from Trichonephila inaurata madagascariensis, assembly GCA_019973955.1. Classification (NCBI taxonomy): domain Eukaryota; kingdom Metazoa; phylum Arthropoda; class Arachnida; order Araneae; family Nephilidae; genus Trichonephila; species Trichonephila inaurata. Next base: position 155,948 of record BMAV01006338.1, read on the forward strand.
TTTATATCAAATCAATACTTATCTTATTTTTAAAAAATTAAAATTAAAATTTATACATTTTTTTACGAAAATTTTCAATAAACATTCATATGAAAAAATGCGTTTTACAAATATCAATCAGATTGCCACAAAACCCATACTAATTTTTGTTATTCATAGTTTGATGTGATTATTAATAGAATTTTATGCGCGTACGTCAATTATTGTAGGAGGAGTAGCATTTTAAAATCCATAAATTTTTAGTTAAGAAGTTAAATGGTTAAATTTTTTAACATTTTAAACACAAAAACTTCTTTACGCAATACATTTGAATAGATTACAAGCAAAAAATTTTAAAACCCTTAAGTCAAAGATTTATGTGTAATAGCTTTCTAGCATATTTGGTATTTTAAAATCATTTCAATAAATGTTAAATTTTTTCATTTACTCTTTAACTGTCAATCTTTTTCATTTACTCTTTAACTGTCAAGTTATTTTAAAGATTTGGGTACACAAATTGTCAAATTTTTTTGAACCAAAGAACTTCTAACCTCTAACCTTTGAAATCTTCAGTAAAGTGCTGCCATCTATTGAATTGAGCGCACATTAACTTTTCCCGATAATCAGTCGGGTTTGACAAAGAGATGAAGCCGAAATAAACGTCTCCCGATATGTATTCGGGTAAAACAAAAAAATTAACCCGAGTAATATTCGGGCGTGACATTTTCGAACACCAGTGCTGTGCCCGAGATTATCTCGGGCATGAGAGTTACAAGGTTTAAAAAAATGATAGTTAGCTTTTGAGGATATTTTGAGCACAAAAACTGTTTCATATAATACATACACATTGAGGGCAATCAAAAAATTTTTTAGAATCATTAATTGAAAATTTTTTGTATAAACCGTACCAAGTCCTCTTAATATTTGAACGTGTAATCATACTTTTCCGACACCCAGTACTATATGATAGCCCCTCTTTACCCTTTCCCTATATTTCTGTTTATTCGTTTACCCTATAAATCTTTGTAATGTTCAATGACATAGTGCATGGTGGACATGCGTCTTAAGAAAAACAATTTTTTTAAAAAATACTTTGTCTTATTTTGATAAATTAGAGCAAGAGTGTAAAAGTATTGGATAATTTCAAACAAAGAATTTGTCTTTTTCAAAAAGTTTTGGAGCCCATTTCGATCAATATCAGGTAACTTTTCATTAAATGTGCCTTCGAAGTAGTGCAGAATACGGAAGTTGGTCGCCTTTTGTGATTGGGATATCGACTGTGTGACTCTTTGTCTATTCAGAGTGCTGGTTCCGAATTGCCTTTGCATTCAGAAATGAATTAGGATTAAAGAATTGTGTAGGATACGAGGGGAAGACTTTTACTTAATTTGAATTGATCTAATAGAAGCATTGCTCTTTCAAAGATGACTGATAATTCCGATAAGTAGTTAATGGAGAAAAGTTCTTGTTCTGGGAAAGTTTAGAAAGTATATGTGTGTTTAAGATAACTTTCGATAATAATTACCACGCGGCTAGATTTTTAAATTCAGAAAGTTGTTCAACCATTATTCGATACTTTAGCTTTAAAACACAATTCCTTTTATAACTAATTCTTAATCTTGGAATTTTGAAGATCTTTACGGTTAAATTGTTTACATTTTTAAGTTAATGTGGGAAACCCTATAATAATTCATTTTAAGATGGTACATCAATCTCATACCTGAAATTTTACAGAACTAGTATTCTAGGATTTACTCTTTGATCATTAGCATCTTACTAAAATTTTGAAAGTAAAGTTTTTGAAAAGAAATCCTTAAGTGAATAGAAGGAAATATTTAGTTCATTTTAATGGGACTGTCTCGGATTTCATTAAAGGACAAGGATACTGAGTGTACTTGATCCGCAGAAATTAGTTTGTGTTAAATCTTTACATCATTGCAAGATATTCTATAATTTTTTTTTAACTTTGAGATGATGTTGTTATGTTTAACTTTTTTCCATTAAAAAAATTTCAAATGAAAAAAATTTTAAATTTTTGTTGTTGAAATTTGTTTATTAAAAAAAAATACTATGATTATTCTAATAAAAGAATATATTTATATATATACATATATTAACTGATATATTTCATTGGTAATATTGTAGTCTTTCAACAGTATATACAAAACTTTTATTCACACTACAGTTACTTAAAATTACATTCCTTTCATTGATTTCTCTTTTTTCTTTTGTTAAGATTATGATAACAAGGTAAACATTGTTTTTCAATTTTACATCTAATAATCATCTTTTCATCTTCAGAAACTGTGATATAGAAACTTTAGAAAACTGTACAAAAGTTAAACTAAGAGAAACATTTCTTAGAAATGTGAAGCATTTGGCCAGATAAACCTTTGCAGAGACGGCAAGTTCTTAATTGTGAGGTTCGTTTGATCGGTGATGAGATTATTCAAAGCCACCTCTGTAGCTTGATCTAACAATCGCATTTGCCCCAAACTTCATATGGTGAATAATGGTGACATGGGAAAGGTTTCCGTGGGGCAAAATTTCCTTTGTGACAATCACGCTACTAATTCTTTATGTAGACGGCTCCAAAAAATACAGGTTTTTTTTTTAACTGACACTATTTAGAGCTCCCTGTATCTGGATGTAGCAATCCAAATTGCACCAAATTTGGTATAGAGACCAATGATGACATGGGAAACAGGATTCGGTGAAAAAAAAAAGATTGTTTTAAAGACTGTCGGTAGGGGTATTTAGGAAACTGCTGTTGCATACTAAACCAAAAATTTACGTAAGAAATGGAAATTAAAACAAATTGTTCCACATGTGAAACCCACGTCAGTAACTTGGTCTATAAAACATGCAGAAAGCTCTGAAAAATGCAGGATGCTTTTTTAGACCGCCACTATTCAGAGCTCCCCGTATCTGGATGTAGCAATCCAAATTGCACCATATTTGGTATAGAGACCAATGATTACATGGGAAACAGGATTCGGTGAAAAAAAGATTTAGTTTTAAAGACTGCCGGTAAGGGTATTTAGGAATCTGCTGTTGCATACCAAACCAAAAATTTACGTAAGAAACGGAAATTAAAACAAATTGT
>BMAV01006338.1:159042-178198 GCA_019973955.1 Trichonephila inaurata madagascariensis
TACCAAACCAAAAATTTACGTAAGAAACGGAAATTAAAACAAATTGTTCCACATGTGAAAAGCACGTCAATAACTTGGGCTATAAAACTTGGGCATAAAGCTCTGAAAAATGCAGGGTGTTATTTTTAGACTCACACTATTCAGAGTTCCCTGCACTTGGATGTAGCAATCCAAATTGCCCCAAATTTGGTATATAGACCATTAATGACATGGGAAACTAAGGATTCGGTGGAAAAAATTGGTTTTAAAGACTGTCGGTTGAAGTATTTATGGCATTGCTGTAGCATAACAAGCCAAAAATTTATGTAAAAAACGGATATTAAAGCAAATTGTCCCACATGTGAAAACCATGTCAATAATTTGGGCTATGACATGCAGAATGCTCTGAAAAATACAGGGTATTTTTTTCCTAAATTGACACTATTCATATTCACCTGTAGCACGATATAACAATCGAAATTACACCAAATTTATTATACAGCCTAATGATGACATGGAAAGCAGGATTACGGTGAAAAAGTTTTGGTTCCATAAATTGCCTATAAGGTTATTTATGATGATGTACAAATTAAAATGTGTTACATTAAAAAGGTAGTCTAACACATGAAAAAACTAACGCGAAGTTATGCTGTATATATTACATTCAAGGTGACCACCGTTCTCACCAACTACACCGTACGTTCTCTATACAACGTTCTCTACAACCATCCGCAACATGGCACAAGGAATATTCACCCCTGACTGTAATATTTTGGCTTTTGAGATACTTAAGTTTGTAACCCTACCAACATAAACTTTTAATTTTAAGTAACCCTCGAGCCAAAAGTCACAGGGAGTTAGGTAAAAAGAACGAGGCAGTCATGAAACTGTAAAACCGAAATTGAAGACTCTTTCTACTGTGAAGAAATGGCGCAGCAGCTGGTGTACCTTAACACCTGTGTGTGGTGGTGCACCATCCTATATGAATAGTATCTGATTGAGACGTTTGCTTTGTTGAAGTTGTGTAATAGCAAAATTAGTCAGCTTGTAGTGGTATATTTGTGCATGAACGGTACACTTTACTGGTCCTTTCAGGGGGATAGTCTTAAAAATGGTGTACGATGAATGTCTGTCAAGCCACATGAAATGGTTACTTTTGCTGAATGCATTGGAGTTTCTTGCACTACTTTGCTGCTGTTTGGTGGGAATTTCTGTGTTAATCCAGATGAAGAGGGGCATAATCTCCAAATAGAATCTGCTCTGGGCAGAAATGACAGAGCAAATGTCAGTCGCTTATTATAATCACTGTGTTTGAGTTCATGTAAGCGCCTAATTTTGTATGGATAGTAGAGATAATAGATAGATAATTTTCATATTGCGGAAAAGTTCATATCTAATTGTCACGCTACACTCCGGTAGGTGTTACTATCGTTTCTTATGAAACGTCGATGATTGCAGTTAAATAGTGTCAGTTTTAAAAAAATACCCTGTTTTAATAGCCTTCTACATGTTTTATAGCTCAAATTACTGGAGTGGTTGTCACATAGGGACGAATTTGCTTTCATACCTGTTTGTTACGTAAATTTTGTGTTTGGCAAGAGACAGCAGTGACAAAAATACCCTTATTGGTGAGTCTTGGAATAATACTTCGTTTCATTAAATCTTGCTTTCCATGTCATTATCAGTCTCCATACGAAGTTTTATGTCATAGCAGTTGTTAGATCGAGCTACAGATGTCTCTGAATAGATAGAATTTACCCCTATAGCTAAAATTAGATTCTAATAAAAGTAATTTATTATGTTAGATTTACATATGTTAGGCACATCAAAATTAAAATATTTCTAAAATATATTCTACATTTTAATACTTAATATTTGTTTTTAATACTTTGCGTGACTTGATTAAATTCAGATAGGAAAATCAAAAATACTTAAAGAACTCTTTTTTAAGAATACAAGAGTATTTTATCGTCACTATTCCCGAAAAAGATCCATTAATTGTCGATTGAGCAATCAAATCGAATAGTCTTTTCGAATTCTGAGTGAAAAGAATCATCCCATGATTAAAAGGTGCCGTAAATTGTTGATCCACGTCAAACACTCCCACCTGCCGAAGGTATTTTTAGAAAAGTTTCGATTGGCAAAGTAAAATCCCATTTCCCAGCTGCAAATAGGGTTTAGCTTGTTTTTATTCTTTTCCAGAACTTCGAATACTCTGCTTTATTTCTTTATTTCTGAGAAAATTCCCACCCACCTGTTCACTGTGTAATATATTTTTCATTTTGATTTTTGTGCTATTGTATTATACTTTATTATACTTACCATAAGTATATTACTATTTATACTTTGTATTATATTTATTCATTCGTACTTTTAAATTAATAATATAGTTTATTGATTTTCTTGAACGTTCTGAATTTAAGATTTCGATTGAAAACTTTTATTATAGACTCAAGTAGGTCTGTTATATATAAAAGAAACATTAAAGATACATTATTTATCACATTTTATCGCATATCAATAAAAAAAGTTAGAGAATTGGTTTGGAATACTGGCTCAAGCAATTATGTACACTTTTTGCAAGCCATCTTTTTTTTTTTTTCGTTATTTTTAGCTTAAGACAATTAATGAAGAGGATATTCCCTTGATATATTCATATTAACATTTATGTGAATCCTATTGCTTACTCAAAGCTGATAAGAATTAGTGTAACGAACGAAAAATTCTTTGTGATAATCTAGTCTTGAACCGCTGGCTTACTGGCCACGAGGCACATGCATCACAAGCTCCTTATAAAGAAATGGAGGTTCTTCCAATTTTATGTTTCAGCACAAATATTTAAGAATATGATGCATATTAAATCTGATCATAGTATAAAATTCAAGATAGCCTGCAAGTTTTAAATTCGAGAGTCATTATACGCTAAACCTAATTATTCTATTAAAATCATAATGAGAAACAAATATTGTATTCAAAAGTGTACTGCTTTGGACCAGGCCTTCATTCAAACGTGATTCAGAATCATTTTACTTGAGTTACGAGACTAGAAAATTATGAAGTCTGAAAATTTTCAAAATATTTAATCTTTAAACTGTGCCGGTTCGGTGTCGTAGCTGGTTAGGCACTGGTCTTGTACGCCCAAGTTGGTGGATTTTCATGATGTAGAAAATAGACACCTTCCATGGCGTATTATTATGCAGCATATTGAAGATCCTTTGAGTGTCTGTTTGGCTTGGGTTCTCAGCAAAATTTAATTCCTTGTACAATTTCGTATCGTCAGAAACCAGGTGTGTTTCTCTGTGGAGGAAACTGATCGTGGAAAAATTACATTGCGGCAATTGATATATACCTATAGGGTTCCACACTAAAACGAGACACAAGTTCCCGTGTTATGTACTAAGTCAGCATAGGTAAAAATTCAAATCAGCAACTCCTTTTAAAATTTAAAAAAATTAAAAGTATTTAAATTAAAACCCAAATGGCTTTATTGGACACTCGTGTAGTAAAAATATTTATCTCATAGTTTTGGACAAACTTATTTTTTTCCTTAGTTACAGTTTCATTGTGCATTAAAATACACAATTAATTTATTTTCTTTCTTTCTTTCTTTTTTTCTTTTGGTATGTGTAAAATAGACATATTCAAATGTCTATTAAATAAATCAAATAGTGAGTAGGTGCCTTTTTATGTAAATCTTAAGCAAACCTTCTTTGGAAAGTTGTATAATAATTGTGTAAAATATCAAATTTTTTAACTTAATTTATTTATGTGTGCAGTTACAAGGGTTCGCTTCTTAATTGCATTATATTTCTAAGAATTATGTATCAGTTTGGAAATTCCAGACTGACAAAGAAAAAAAAACGTTCCTAAAACAAAGTTAATTAATCCATGCAATGTATATATTTTCCATTCATAGGTATTAATTTTAACATAAAAATTTCCATTTAAAAGCAATAATTTTAGAATGGATCATCAAGTACTTCAGGAAGATATGATTGGTCCACATAAATGTTTGTAAGTTTTTGAATATATGTTTAACTGCAGAAATTTCATTTTAATATCCCTCATAAAACTGAAAAATCTATGCTAATTTTTTCATCATTTGATAGGATAAAATGACTTGTGATACTTGTAAACTTCAAATCTGATCTTCAAATATCTGTACATACAATAATTATTCCCATTTATCAAAAAATAATTCATAGACTTCTTTCTTGTACTGTAATTTGTTAAGATCTTGTTAGAAATTGTGTATAATACTCTCTCTGATGTATTATTTTTATATTTAACTACCTTAAAAAACAGTAATGTTCTTAGAATAACTCTTAGACACTTGGGATGTCTAGGTCTTAATACTCGAATCAAGCATAACAAAGAATCGCTGTTATTTATGATAGAAATAAAATAGGAAATCATAACATCTAGGATCTAACTCATAACATTGGTGTTATCCCGATGATGAACAAATATTTCTCTGGGGCGTCTAGTATCCGGAAGACCCGCGTTCTGTTACAGACAGATAGATACTGCGTTCTTCCGGTAATGACTTCCGGGTCACTTGATCTTCGCTATCTTCCCCTGCCTCCTGAAAATAAAGAAAACGAAAAACTAATCTTGCTCCATGTCAATCACAGATTCGTTTATTTGTTCTCTGATGGGGTCGACGCTCCCTCGGGGCCCCGCAGACGATTTCCAGAAAGAGACGGAGGGTGGAAATGATGTCAGATTGCCAGGTTTGATTGCTAAGCATTCCACCAGTTTTCATTTCACCATGATAGATGAGTTTTATTTATAGTTTACATAATCCCCAGCAGCAACGAATACATCATCAACCTGTTGATATCAGCGAAAATATTATTTGTTGATCTGCAATGTTCCACCTCAATGATTCCTCTTACCGAGAGGTGGCCTACCCGCATCACGCGTGCCACAGTGTGGCATGGCTGGGTTGTAAGAGTGGCACGCTAAGACTTACAGAAAAATTAAATTTGAAAAAATAATATTAAACACTATTTTTTTTTTTACTGTTTTATTGAAAGGTGGTTGTCTCAGACAAATAAAACATCAAAATTTATTTTAAGTACACTTCATTAAATTACAATAGTAAATTATAATGTAGACAACACTTAATTGTATTGTGAGCGTCAGTTTTTCGAAGGAAGTGTATTCATGAGATTCTGCGATTTGAGGAAGCGTGGTTTAAAATATTTGGAAGAAAACTATGAAAACTGCTCAGTGAGTGCTTGTTTCTTAAGAACGAAGTTAGGCTTTGATATTTAGTTTGCCTTACTGATACTATAAAACTTTTAAATAATTTAGATTTAAGGTTACAAGAAAAAGATTGTTTTTTCCAATCCCGATTGATAATTTATATCTTCTTTTATGAACACACTTTTGCTTTCATACATTTATCTTATTTGTTATATATATATATATTTTGATTTCCACTATTTAGATTTGCATAAAATATATTCTATTTGCGTAAAAATTATATAATAAGCATATGAGTAATATTTTTTCATCTTTTCATATTCTTTTGTTTGTAGGAAAAGTATGAAGTGGCATGTATTATTTTTTTTTATCAGATACTAGCACTATTCCCAAAAAAGTTGGCCATTCCTGGCCTGGAACAATTAACACTTTGTATCTACATCAATTACCTGTGATAGAATTATAAGAAGTACTACAAGACATATCAAGATATATATTATAAATGGGAAAGTATGTTTGAATGTTTGATAGTCTTTTACTGAAAAACAAGTGAATGGATTTTAATGAAACTTCACAATAATATAGCTTATACATCAGAAAAACACATAAGATATAATTTATAAAGATATTGTGGGAAGTCTCCAAAATATAACGATAATTGTCAAGAAAGTAGTAAAAAATTCTGCCACCTGCAAAAAAGCCCGTGACAGCATACATCTATCTTTTTTTGTGTGAAACAAAGCTTTCAATTTGTTTTGTCTACGCCATACCCCAGTGCGCGCTCGCTTTTAACTTATTTCGTTCATCAGTGTAACCACTATTTTTTTTTATTTAATAATAAAACTAGATTTCGAAAGGAGAGGTGATGACAAGATTTTAACATAAAATAAATACAACAAAAAGTAATATTAATTTATTATACTTCCATATATAAATTATTTACCCTATTTTAAGCGTCCATTACACAAAATTTGTAACAATGACAGTGGAATGAAAAACTATGAAATTAAAATAAAATAGCAAAAAATGTTTTTATCAGATAGTTTTTTTTCTTTTTGAATGTTTTTTTTCAGTACATGTGTGTAAATATATATCTAGGCTTTCCCACATACTGTTTTTTACTAACTGTTTTTATGTTTATTCAAGCATTAAAAAAAAGCAATCGTTTGAATAGCCATCTGTAAATTTTTTTTTATGTATTACTTATAGAAAATGGATTTTAATTAATATATATATGTTTTTTAAAAGGATTATTACTATTATTTCATTACTAAATTAATTATTTGTTAATTAAAGAGTACATCGTCCATTATTTTGGATAAAAATACATTTCAGAGACATTTTTAAGCTAACTATAAGTAACGACTGATTTATTCATGAAAATCTGAAATTTTTATTATTTTAGTTTCTTAGAAGCTAACTATTATTAAAAAAAATGATGAAAGTTTTTTGTTTTACTCTTAGTATTAGAATCGTTTTTTTTTATTGCTTCACATTAATAATTTTTTAACTAACGCAATATTGTTTTTTAAAAGTCATACATCGAAAATTGAAACTATATCTTATCTGTGAGGGGGAGGGTAAGAGGAGGAACAATAATTTTACACTAAAAAAAAACTCGTATTATGCTGCGCTAGAGAGAGAGAAAAGAAACCTGTCTTAAATCTAAAATATGTGGAACAAATTTCGAAAAAGGGAAATTTAATTAAATAATTTTAGAAATCACTCACACATTGCCCGCGTACAAACACACACACATAATTGCTGGCGTCATGAGGGAAAGAGAAAGCCAGTGCAACGCCGGTCCATGCAGCTAGTTTCAAATAAATAAGTAAATAAACAAAAATAAAATAGAAATACAATTTTGAAAATAATGAATGTAATGAATTATTAAACAACAATATTGCCATATGGTCAGTAGGTAATGCAATGTGAGATTTTTAAGACATTTTGATTTGCATAGGTCAGTGTTTCTCTAACTGTATAGCGCACCCCCCCTAGGGGGCGTCATACCCCTGCAAGGGGGATACGAGTATATTGAAAAGTCGAAAACAAAAGATTATTTTAAAAAATTTATTAATTTTCTGAAAGAAAACAAAAACAAAATACATTATGACATAATAAATAAATAAATTGCACATTTACTCTGATATAATACACTTATAAATATATCAGTACTACTCAATGCATTTTATAATTAATTTAACAATACTAAGCTAAGAACGATTAATAATTACCAGTAACCGTATGGGCTCTTCATATATAAAATCATATGCAATAACTAACACTTATCTTGATGATTTGTCCTCCTTTATAATTAATTATTTCAATGTAGATTAAAAATTACGCTTTTCACTCCTCAAAATCATTGTTTAACACGTAGGTGAGCGTGTGAGGTGTGTTGGGGGAGGGGGAAAGAGGTAGTAAAGGAGAATAAATAAGCAAACAAAAAAAAAACATCTGAAATAAGTAAATCCTTCGCAAAGACTGTCAAGGTTTGGAATGCAAGTCAAAGACTTCAGAATAATTTGTGACGGGCTCACGCGTTTTTTCATTAACGTGTCCTTTTAGGGTTCTTTGGGACCAAAATAAATGGCAATCCTTTTCCAACCAACCCGAGAAGCTTTTAAATAACAGAAGCTTAGACTAAGCGAGGTGGCATTTGGGGAGTGTTATGATAGTTAGTGGTGCAAATTTGAAGAGTATTCCGAGAAGTTAAGTGACAGTCAAGAGAGAGGTTACTCGGTACAGAGAGGTCTTAGTCAAGGTGCATACCATTGCACGCAAGTGAACCGCAACTTCAGCCAGGATCAAATAGATTGTTGCTTCGTTGGACATTAAGGTAGGAGTTACCATTTTAATATTCGGATCTGTGTTTACATTGAAATTGAGATTAGGCGAGTTAATTATTGATAGTGGGTTACGTTATTTCCGTAATATATACTGTGTGTTTAGCCACCGTAGATTCTCTCACATATCATATTATTACCTAATCTGTTATTGGGGGGTTTTAGTTAAGATCTTAATAAAGTAATATTATGATTATGGCAGCTTCTGGTTCTTCATTTATTCTTACACCTCTAGCTCACGCTGATAATGTAGAAGGGCACCCAATGGGTACGCCCTTATAAATTTTATGGATAGCAGTTCACAGAAAAGATCGTACTTCGAAAAGACGTTTATATTCGTCCGGGGTAATTAACGCACTGTCTGAGCGAGACGTTTATGCACGCACTTAAGAGTTTAAAGTTGAATTATAGGTTTAGCGTAAAAATATGGTATTATTGAATTCAATGCATTGTTACTGTATGGGGGGGGGGGCCCGAGGAAATTTATGATTGAATATTGGGTCGCAAATATTGAAAGTTTGAGAAGCACTGGCTTAGGTGAAAGATTGACCAACAGCGGCTCCTTGCACAAGCGTTTGCGATTTTCATGGCTGCTCCTCTGTGTGTGTGAGGCATCATTAAAATAAATATATCTACTAAAATTGTATTATTTCCTTTTTCTCTTTTTTCTATGTATATTAGTATAGTATTACTATTCTATGTAATTATTGAAAATATATTTTACCTGAGAAAAATTCAACTTGATTTACACTCACATAATATGTGACACGGAAACGTTTGCTTGAAATAATGTAATTAATTGGATTTTTTTTTCATTTATTTGTACATAACCTATGATTACATCCCTATAAAAACGAATTTTTAAAATGTAAAACAAAAAATCATGCATTGAAGGTTTAAATAAAAATGAGGTAAATTACTCATTTTCTAATAAACGTTCAATTATTTACATGCAAGAACAATCAAATTCAACTTTAATTATGAACATAAACAAAAACAAATGAGGACAAGAATTAATAAAAAATCTTCGATGGTCTTTACTTTTTAAAAGAATTGAAAATACTATGTTGTGTTTAACTTAATAATATAATATGCACGCACACACACACATATATATTATTATTATTATTATTATTATTATTATATTATTTTGAGTTGTACAGCTTTTTGATCGCGATCACTGCTGGAGGGATGTATGCATGTAAATGGCTCTCCAATAGCATCGTTATCTTGTTTCACATGACTGTGGTAGCCTGACGGCTATGGTCCTGAACTCATGGAAAATAGTCGCGGGTTCAAGTCCAGGTACCAGTGAAGATCCGCTGTGTTGAGGGAACAAATACTCGTTAAATCTGTCGAGGTTCAACCTTTTCTCTTAAGCGTTGTACGGTAGTTAGAAACGGAGATGTCAGCTGAAACGTCGTCAGGTTTGGGCAACAACAATTCGAATTTCTACCAGCGAGGTTACTTTGTTATACTGAATTCACTGTAGACTGTGTTTGGGATTTTAAATCTTTATCAATATCTTGAAATGTCATTAACTAATTATTTTTCTTCATTTCATAAAAAAGTACAAGAATCCCTTTTAATTTATCATTCCTGAACGTATATCATGCAATCTAATCTTCAGGAACGCTAAAAAAACTTATGATCATTTGCTGAGAAATAAATTTGTTAGATAAAAATCAATACGTACTGCTTAAAAAAGATTCTTTAAGATAAAGGCTTTCAAACTTTCACAGTCAAAGGTCAAATTAATACTTTTACAATGATGCACGGGCCATTCCGATAAAGTCATAGTTTTCCACGGGCCACATGACTGTCAGAAAAATATTGTAATCAGGAAATTTATATGAAAAAGGGGGTTTCTCCTTTACAAGACTACAACTGATTCCGTCCATATCGGTTACAAAAAAGTTGTCAGAAGTCGAATTAAAATACTTTTAAAATCTGTTAAATATAAGAGTCTAGCTTTTTTCCAAAAAAAATTCTGAGATTTTATGCGTAGTCGGATTTTTATATTTAAAATTATATAAGATATAGTGAAATTTTATTTGAATTTATTTTCATTGTATTAATGAGTTACATGAACTTGTTGCCGTCAAGTTTAGTGATTGTGTTTGTTCTTGTATGAAATTATTTCATCAACTGATTCAATCGTACAGATTCATATCATCAGATTTCTGCTTGAGCTTTTCTTATGATTGATCATTCAATTATTCATTCAGAGTTTTAGGAATCATAATCCATGAAAAACGCATCAAATGATACTAATTTTCTGTTAGAACTAAAATTTTCTATTGTCTCCTTCTTTCGTATTAAATAATGCATATGAGCAAATAATACATTTGAACAGTATCATTGGTTGAAAACAAATAAATTATGAAAACATTTGATTTTTCATTATTATTAAAATTTACATCATGATTAAATTTCAGAACTTTTACTCGATTACAATATTTCTCACAAATGTCTTCGAAAAGAGCTTTTGCGTTTTATTAAAAAAAGTTTTGAAATCTCGAAATTTTCCGCTATTCTCAAAACTCATTTTAAAAAAAAAACATTAAAAAGTGAAAAATATTATTGTTCCTTTCTAGTAAAAAGAAATTAATGAATCACATACATTAGACGCAAGATTAACTATTTTTTAAAATGTGTCAAAGGAGGCGTGTCCATTTGCTTACATATTTATCAATTACTTTTTTTCATATTTTAAGGTTACTTTGTCATCGAACATATAAGTGTTATACATATTTATATTAAAAAATAATTTTAAAAGAACAATTGAAAAATCTATTTTATGAATGTGTATGATGTCCTGGTTTTCTTAATATACTCTACTGCTCTGAGCAACTAGTGGTTGGAGGAGAACTGTGGCCGAAAGTTGTTCAGCTCTGGAATTAAAATTTGATTTTTTGATTAAGATGGTCATTTAAACTATTAAGGATAACTTTTTGTTCACCAGTTTACTGAAAACTGGTAGTTGAGAGATTGGCCTATAATTTTTGGCAAGGGTAGGGTCCTTACCAGGTTTTAAATGAAGAAGGAACAATCTATGAAGTTTAGTAGGCACTCGGAAAGTAATAAATATTCAGAATACCATTAAATATTATTATAATTTTAATAATTGAGAAGCGGTAGCTTAGTGATCAAGGTGACGGACTTCTGACTGCTGTGTCATGAGTCGAGCCAGAGTACCGCTGAAGACCCACCGTGTAGGGGCCGATACACATTAAATCTGTCAAAGCTCAAAACGTTGTCCCATAGATGTGGTGTGGAAGATAAGAGAAAGGATGTCAACTCAGGCGTTGTCCTCGACCATTGTCCCAAATTGAGAGGCCCATCTCCCAAAACTCTCGAATAGCGGAATAGTGTGATCTTAGTATTTCCTCACTCATTCACTTTAATAATTGAGAAAGGATGCGAATTTCTTATTATTTTATTTGTAATACTATTTTTTCCTGGAGATTTTTTTAATTGAAAAACACATCCGAGAGAGCCAAATAAGTATGAGCTAAAGTAGGAGAGCTGCGGAACCTAGTCGACTGGATGCAGAAGCGTTACCACAGTGCTACACGCTTTGTAAACAAACAGGTTATTAGTAAGTTTAAGAAAAAATTCGTCAACGACTTCTGTTTCTAGAATGGATGTAATAATTTTGTATTAACTTGATCAGGGACGTCTTAAGTCATGGGCTAACTGGGCCCATGCCTTAGGCCTTGGCTACAAGGGACCTGGTCTCGTTCTGGACTCAAGCGTTGATAATAATTTGAATTATTTCAAAGGTCAAATGTTATTTTCGGTTATATTTTTTGAAAAACTAAGAATTTTGGATGATATGACAACTGGCTACATGTGATAACCATCGTCCACGTATAGTCCTAAGCCGACCACCTTGCACCATCCTTACTTTTTCAGTCAACAGGTGGCAGTCGGTCAAGCTGGCTTGTACAATTGTAAGTCATGCACATTTATTTGTTTCGGATTGTTATTTGTTCGAGTAAAAGTATATGTACTGTCTTCTTTTAAAGGCTCATAGAAGGGGCCTACTTTTGAGTAGAGGCTCACAACCTCAAGAAGTTTTAAGACGTTCCTGGAGATGATGGAGGAGTCTGGTTGCTATTAATCCACATTTATTTTCATTAAAAGAACATTTCACATAAATAACAGACACACACGACACAAGACAATTTTACACAAACGTAACGTTGCATGTCAACTACATAAGCTGTAGTGAATTTGCCGTAAAACAGAGGTTTAAATACAAAAAAACAAGCGGATTTTCCCAAACTCACATGACTTCCATGGAAGACTCTTATGATTGGTGGATAGCTATTGTAAGATTTACATTACATACCCAATATTCTAATTTGGCTGACTAAATAGTTTTAAGTGTTAAAAGTTAAGGTTAACTCCCATTAGGTGGGTAACTAACATTAACGCGAAGTCCTGGAGGTTTCAAGACCATTGCAAATTAATAAGTTCTCAAGAGAAAATCAACTCTCTCACTCTAAATCTTATGGGGTTTTTTTTATTAATCTAAACCATTAAAAGCGTAGTTGTTTTCTAATCTTCAGCAGCATAATCTATGAGGAATAAAAAAATTATTATACTAACTACTTTTATAGCGCATTAAAAAAGAACGCCATAACCAGATAAAAATATCAAACTTGAATAGATAATATCTGCAAAAAATCATGTGGATGTAAGTTTCATGTAAATTAATAATCCTTTTAAAAAATATTTTTAGCATTTGTGATATTAAAACATTTTACGAAATTTACAGCGAAAAGAAATTAATACCATTGCAATTAAAAATGAACACCAATTATTTTCATTACAACTAAGCATTCTCAAGCTGACAATAGATGTTTTAATTATTTGAATGAATCATTTTTTTTCTAACCGCTTCGTTGATTTAATTAACTATTTTCCTTTTCTTATAGTCATCACAAATCAACATTTAATTTTTAGTGACAACTAAGTAAGAAAAAAAGTTCATATGACAGAATTTTTCTCTTTGAATTTCTAGAATTTATTCTTAGTTTTTTTATAGCCAATTTGCATAATACTCTATATTTAGAAAAGAAAAACTTATTTCTAAAGAAGTAAGTAAAATTTTCCAACTTTTATTTTAATTAATTAGAGGGAGATTCCGCTGCATAAATGTCTGTAAAAATGGAGTTTTTTTCTTTGCCAACCATCTTTGTTCGAAAATCATCTAAAACAATTCATTCTACACGCCTTTATCGTGTAGTGTACAGCTCTTTCAGTGATTAATTATCTAGATATCTATATTAAAAAAAGTTCTTGTTGAATTCAGGTCTGAATTTACCTGAAATAATAGGGTATGCCAAATCAAATTAAGCGATATTTTTCAAAGTAATTTAAAAAAAATTGTTTTCAAAATTCTCTTTTCCTGACTTTTTTTTAAAAATGTTTGTTCATGTAATCCATTATCTTTTTTTTATTTTTTTAGTTTAATTTTGCTTTAAATCTTACTCAATGATTTTAAAGTTACGTGGCGCCATCTATAGATTCAGAATGCAGACTGAAAATGCTGATTTTCGAATTCCGTTTTTTTAAGATGGGCACTATCTTGACATTTAGAGGCATTCATTTTTTTTAAAAACATGAATGAGAAAATTTTAATTAAAGCCACATTTTTCATAAAATAAAAAATTAAATTCAAGAATCTTAATGAAAATAATATTTTCACAAAAAATTATTTGCATAATATCCCAAGGCAAAACATTCATTATTTGTCATTTATGTTATTAAAGTTCTTTACATTTTTTTTTTAGATTCAAAGGATCACTGCATTTAGACAGGTGGGCTTAAATTTTTCAATCCAAAATGGATTATATGCATTTTTACATGAATTCATGTATTTGAATTAATTATAAATGAATAAAAAAAAAAGAATTTTTTAAAGGCTTCAAATTAATTGTGCTGATTTTTTTTTTTTTCTTTTCTTAATTTGACATGATCCATTTTATAAATTGAAAAAAACCATACACATCATGTTGAATAAATGATAATATTTTTAAATTTATAGTGCATTCATCCAGTTAAAGTATTAAAATAATTCTTTTATGTATCATAACATTCATACATAACAAGGATATTGTGAGATGTATCTGTAAATAAAAGAGAAAATTATAGGTAACAGTAAGAATTGAAATCAAACCTATCAAAATTAAACATCTGTAATATATAAATTTAGCACGAAGGGTCATCTTAGTTTTCAATTAAAATAAATGCAATTGTTAAGCGAAATCGCTGCATATCCCTTAAATCTACAATGGAAAATAATATTCTTAACCTTTTCAACTGAAAGTTAATGGAAGTGTCTTAATTAATATTAATAGGAAATTTCCCACAAAATTTTATAATTTGGATAAATGTGTCTGTTAGTTAATTAATGAAAACGGTAATTGCATTAATTAATGAAAAACATCCCCGAAATTTTGCGGGGATTCAAAAAACAAAACAAATCATATTTTGTCCTAATAGTAAGTACTTTTCCTTAACAAATAATTTTAATATTAAGTTTCAATACATATATCAACCTCAATTCTAATACATTAAATCATCTAAATTCTTTGAGAACATTCGCAAGGAAGTAAAATGTATTCGGGATATAAATACTAGTAACAAAAAAATTTTTAAACTGAAAAAAAGTGCAAAGATTATCTTAAAAGCTTCCATATTTTTCTACTTACATTGTCTGAAAAAGTACACAAAAGATCCTATAAATCAAACAATTATAAATGATCCCATATAAATCTTATACCACTAACTTAAAATTTACAATTTGGTTACTTTTTGACATCATATTCTTTAAAATGAGAAATAATGGAGTTATTCGGAGTAATTTTCATTGGCATTTTTATTGGCTTTCCCTCCCAGAGTAAATCAAAAATACACTTTTTACCTCCTAATTTTACTTCATTTTTTTAAAGATGAAATGGTTAATGCATGTAAAAATTATTTAACTACTCAAATACATCCTCTCTTTTTAGAGCATCGTAAATACCTTCATTTATATTGTTTTGCGAAAGCTTTCAACGCATAAGAAAAAAGTAATTTTTCATGTTATTTTTCTATTAACAATAAAAAATGGAGCAGTATATCCATAAATCATTCCACTTACTCGAGAATAATTTAAATTGTAAATTATATTAGAACCCCTTTGGCATTAATGTGATTTTTTTTTTGCTTAAAATATATTGGAATGAAAAAATAAAATTAAATATTACATTGCAGGACAAAAAAAGGGAAAGAAAGAATGCGTACTATAACAAAAAGTTTGAGCTACAGTGAAAATCGCTTCACATGAAACTGAAGGGACTGAAATATGCTTCATGTTAAAATATATTGACAAAAAAAACCCATGTATCAACAAATTTAAGTGTATTGTTATTTATTGTACTTCCACATAGACATGTATATATGCATATATTTAATAAAAAATCAATGAAACCCAAACATTCACGTGAACTGAAAGAAATTTAATACAAAATTTTCAAGTTTTTTGAAAAACAAAACATTTATTCAGTTTTTAGAAAATAACCTGATATTTTTCTTTGCATTGTTTTGTAAGCATCATATTGTCAAAAAATTGTTGGATATCGTCCACTTAGTTGTTCATTTTACCATTGGAATACGCGTCTACATGACTGCTAATACTTTTCATGATGTTCCTCAATTCCGATGACGTGAGAACAAAAGCTGCATTATTCATTTCATTTTCAACGTCGGAATCTACATCAATGAAATTTTTTGAGTTTTGAAAAAACCCAGAAATGTTTTTTTTTTAATTGGGACTGTACTCACTTTATCATCATCTACTGCAATGAATTCTTCCGATAATAAAACAGGATAGTCCAATTCGGCTGATGTTTTCTGTATTTGTTCATTCCCAAAAGGGAAAACTTTTCGTGTTAAACGATTTTTGATTCATGTTAAGAGAACAAAATGGATGAAAATACAAAGTAGTTGGTCGGAACCGTTGTACTATTTCGTGTTAGCTTGTTAACCAGTATTTCGCCTTAAGCGTTCTCGCTTTAAACGTATTTCACTGTACATTCTTCTCCAACACAAAGCTGGAAGTACATTGAGTTCAAAAAAGTAGTTAGCAAGCAAAGAGAGAATATATATAATGAGCTATATATATATAATCTCAATAATAAGCTAGACAGATAAAGGGGGCTTAGACTCCAAATTTGATCTATGCGCCTCTAATTGAAGACCCATATATAAACCATGTAGATTATTTTGATCTCACAGCATTTTGAATTTGTAAAACACTGTTCCTTTCATCAGAATAAACTAGTAATTTTAATTGCAGTCATCCAAATTCCGCAGTATCTTTATTGGTTATTATTGCGGGTATATACAAACGTGTGTGTTAAATGTTTCCCCTTTTAAAAGGAAAAATATTATATCTGTCAGGAAGCTTCAAAGTAAGATTTTAATTTACCTGAAGTAAAACTGGCTTTTTATTGCGTATATCTTTCTTAGATTTGATAACCATTCAATAACGTAAAAATATTATGAAACATATACGTAAAAATATAATACATTGAAAACTGAGAACTTCACGTTTTACCTTAGAAAATCGGGATTACTCCCGAAATGGTTATTTTATTTCAAATGACATTGGCAATGATTTGAAGGATGTTTTCAGCATCCATTTTAAAAAAAATGTTGAGAAAAAGAAAAGAAAAGAATTTCATAAACAAAATATTAATTTGAGTGAAATGTGGTATAAGATTTATTTCCTCCAATAAGCTAGATTAATTATTTTTGCTATAATTATTTCATTGGTTCAATCTTGGTACTGTTAAATGTAGCTTTAATTTCTTAATTACATTTTATTTAACTAACTGTGCATTTAATAATTTAGTTTTAACCTATGCTTTGTTTCCTTACCCAAAGTTGTTCGACACTGAACACAGGTTATTTTAATTTTCTTAATATATAACAATCTTAAATAGCATTAAATAATTCATTGTTTGGTAAGTGTTCTCTATTCACTTCTATCACTTTCTCTACTCAAGAAGTTGCTGTTTATATAATTGTTATCGAATCGGAATAATTGGCCAATAGCACTATTTGCGCTGAATTTATATAAAACATCATTAATATTGATTGAGAGAAATAAGTACATTCATATTTATTGTAAGTATATACTGCATTGCCAGTTCTAATTACTTTTTTTTTTCAAATTTAGTGTAAGTTTCGTTTTAGTTAGAAATATAGTTTAATTTTGAGAAGCAAATAAAATATAAGAGAATTTAAATAAACCAATTGAATGAATTATTTTTTTTAATTTTTTATATTTAATGAGATTTAATTATTTATAGAAAATTAATTTTTTTCAAGGTTTTCATTTTAATGTATTTAATAGTAGTAAATTTCTAATTCCATTTTAAAAAATTATACTCTGTGTTTTGCTTACCATAAAATTTAATCACAATATATATTTTCAGTAACTCTGAAAAAGCAACTCTTAAGTCTGGAACTGACTCAAATTCAATCCACAGCGTCAGAACATTTTTTGGAATCTAATTTTGTACTGAATTGGATTTGGAATGTTGGAAAATTCATAGCAGTATCGGTCGATTGAAATATTTTAGCACACGACAAATGCTTTCTCAACCCACATTCCGACACTAAAGATAAAAATAATAAATAAATACACGTGTAAAATTTATTTCTACTATATATGTGCTCTCTGTTTCAAAAGATATTTTCGAATAAGTGTGAAAACATTTTTCAGTAAAGATCAGACCGAATAAATGGTGTTCCATTGCATCTCTGATTTTTATCATTTGGAAGCAAATTCTTTCTCGTACTGACCAATCTTTTAAAGAAAAAAAAATTGCTTATAGAACAGGAATCCTCTATATCTATAAAAGACTCCATTAAAATCTTCGAACTCTTTAGAACGTTGAACACATTACTAGAAACAAGTTATATTATTTTATTCATTAAAAATTGAAGATTCATTTAGGGAATAAAATAGATTTTTTCAAAACTTAAATAAAAAATTAAAGAAGTAATTGTCATTTGAATTCTACGAGCATATAGAGACACTCATTAAAAAGGCATTTGCTAAAAGAAAAAATAATAAGATGAGCAATTCACAGCAAGAACAGCATTTTAAAGAGAAATAATATTTTTCATCTTTAAATTTCGAACAATTTTTATAATATGGGATATATTTCCAATCCTATTTTTTATTTTATTTTAGGAAGATTAAGGAATATTAAGTTTATGCAACTAATATAATACACTTATTAAAGAATATAAACATGAAACATCCTTACACTTACTTCGTTCATTGCATAAATATATTTTATGAAACAGGCTTATCAAACTTCCTAAGATAAGGATATCTTTTCCAATCTAGAACGTCTATTTTTAGAAACCGAATTCATCCGCTGGGAATTCAGCATTTTAATATCGGTTCGAATAAACAGCGGCGCTAAATCTCAAGAAAGCAATATCGTGAAATGTTTAATATTAGAAGACTGTACTATGTGTGTATATGCGTTTGTAGAGATTACATATTTTGAAATGTTGACAGATTTCAGAATGTGTTTACGAAATCAAAGAAATGCTTTTTCTTTACCCCAATATGAATATACTGTTTTCAATAAAAGTTGTTTATTCCAAATGCCATATGCTTTATTTGTTTTCTTACTACATACATAAGCTAAATTATTCTTAAATGTGTATGGCTTCTATTAATAAATTTGATAATTGATTCGCATAAGTTCAGCAACTACGCTAATTGCTTATTTAAAAATGCACTTAGAGCAGTGCTTCTCAAACCTCCAATATTTGCGACCCAATATTCAATCATAATTCTCATCGAGCGCCCCTTCCATACAATAACAATGTTTTGAATGCAATAATACTATACTTTGATGCTAAAGCTACAATTACACTTAAATCTCATAAGGGCATATATAAACGTCTCGCTCATCCAAAGCATTATTTCCCCTGGACGTATATATACGTTTTTCCGAAGTACGATTGTTTCTTTACACTGCTATTCATAAAACCATTCCGAAGGCAATGAAATGTAAAAAGAGGGATTTGAC
>BMAV01006338.1:178298-188709 GCA_019973955.1 Trichonephila inaurata madagascariensis
CCCCCAATACATCGCACACGCACGTCTTCTTGGAAAACGCTGGCATTGTGGAGCCAATTGCGTAACTTTTAGTCGGCAGTCAAGGCATTCATCATAAACCCTACAAATTATCAAGATAAGTGTTATAGTTTTTGTTTATAATTTTGTATATGACAAGCTCATGGGGTCACTGGTAATTATTAAACTTGTTCTTCACTTAGTACTGCTAAATTAATTATAAAATACATTGTACAGTACTGATGCATTTATAAGTGCATTATATCAGTATGAATGTGTCTTTTACTTTTTATTATGTCAAAATATATTTTGTTTGTTTGTTTCGGTAAATTAGTAATTTTTTAAAGTAATCTTTAGTTTTCGATTTTTCAACAAGCTTACGCCCCCCTTGTACAGTTATCCCGCCCCCGAAGGTGGGTGCGCCCCACAGTCTGAGAAACGCTGACTTAGAGTCAAAAAATGAAATGCTTACTTTCTTTTGAAACATATGTGAGGAATTTCTTTTCTTAGATATTCTCTGTTCCTACGAAAAAGTGTAATTAATAGGAGCGTAGATTTTTACAGGAGCGAAGAGTATCTGCATATGTGTTTGTTTTATTCTGTGCTTAATATCATATCATTTCTTTATTCTCTTCATACGCATAACCACTGTATAAATCACTATTAATTTAAATCGAATAATAATATTTAATCTTAAGAAACATTATAATTACTTAATAGGCCGTGGGTAGCCTAGTGGTTAGAGCAGAGATTCCCAAACTTTTTGTCTCATAGACCCCTTGTCATGTTTTTCGATTTCGGGTAGACCCCTGCTTACCTAATATTGAATTAATTTTTGCAAATTTATCAACTTAAATGCCTTTTTAGCAGCTGGTGCTACTACTTACTTTAAAAGAATTAATTTTTTAACAGTAGGGAAATATAGCGTTTGAAACTTAAGAAGTACACGTTGATGAATTAAATTAAAAATAAATAATACAAAAGTAACTAATGTACAAGCTAATGCTTTTAAGGAGAGAGAGAGAGGAATTTGGTACTTCAATAACAAATTTTTAACATTTAATATCAATCTAGTCAGGTTTACCCCAAATGTCTTATGTTAGTAAGTGTCCAGTTTTTTATTGTTTTTGAGATAGGCAAACTCCCTGAAACTCCCTCTCACTAGGAAAATCAATTAAAAACTTTCTCACGATACTCTATAATTCATGAAAAATAGTAGGTATGTATGTTTTAAAGTCAAAATTGCTCACGTCCGTTTCTCTAAACTTTATTTTAAAATGTTCATAAGTGTCTATTCTGATCAATTCCTATTGTAATTTGACCTTTTTTTTTTCAATGTGATTGTATGAGTTCATTGTCTATACTGTGGTATTACTATAAAAAAGCAATCTCAACGCTAGTTTCAAAATCCGAGTAAAGGGCATTTAAATGTTGAAAGCAGGGTATGTCTTTACAGATTGTCTGTGACAAATCGAGAAAATTTATGACATCCTATATTATACTTCTTTAACTTAATTCTGGAAAGAAATGCTTGTCTTAATAAAACTTATGCTGTGACCTATTAAACACAAATTAACCTCACAAAATTTAGTAAATAAATCAGTTAAATTGGTAGAATCTGGTTCCTACTAGATCAAATGTTTTTTAAAAAATTAAAGTCGCTATCTGATTTAATTAGAGCCACTGTCACATAGACCCCCATTTATACCTCATGGACCCCCAAATTATTCTTTTACTGACGTGGACCCTTGCAGGTTGATATAGACCCCTGGGGGTCAATATAGACCACTTTGGAAATCACTGGGTTAGAGCATCGGACTCCAGACAGGAAGGCTTCGGTGCCACTAAATACCCTCCGAGTACACACGGAGTACGTGCTCGTTAAGTCAGGGGGTCCGAAAGTCTTGTGGGCTGAATCAAGAGAGCAGGGGACTGGAGAATATCTTCCACCCATTCAGTTCCATGCCTAAATTGGGGAGGTGTAGATAGGTGGTGTCGCCATCTATCGTCCCTTCGGGGAATTTCGCCGAGCTAATTCGTACTGTCACCTGTATGGTGCTCAAGGCCACGGCCAACGGCAAGCGTACTTCTAGCCCCTTGCCACGATGAATTTCGTAGGCCTCGATCTGACTACGTCAGACAGATGGCATTAGAAACAATAACAACAGCAACATAATTTCGTAATGTATTAAACAAAAAAGAAAGTGTCCTATATGTTTTAAAAAATATGGCTGCATAACAACTTTAAGACTTTTTTTAATGCCTTGAATTCTTCCTGCTCTGATAGTTTTATTTTAGTAGTATCAAAATACAATCAAACAACTTTTGCGAATTTTATGTTTTTACTTCAATAATTCTAATGAGAAATACACATTTAAAATCCATCCATCATTTAATTGGAGAAAGTATAAGTATGTAATTTTAAAATACGTAAGTTCTAAGAGACGAGAAAAATTGTGAATAAAGAAGAAATAAATTTCGAATGTACTATTAAATTTTCTAGGTGTTTCATCGAGATTAGCTTTATAAAAGTAACTGCAGAAAGTTAAATATATATTTTTTTAAATACATGCTTTTTTTTTCTCAACAGAGAAGCGCTTAAACGTCATAACATTTCTTGTTTTGAAACTTACTTTACATTTATTACTTTCACAACTCATTTACACACTAAATGCAAGCAAACAAAAGTAAAGACTACGTTTTTATGGCAGCTGTCTAGACCTCTCAAATATGTGTTCTGACTTTTTTAAAAAAAACGTATACGAAAATCTGAATCTGGAAAGAAACGAGAAAAGATTTAAGCTTTAGAAAAGTTTCCAAAACTTCGACACTAACCTCTTAGAGTTAATAACATTCTTGGACTTTATTTTAAATGATTAAAAACAATCTACTAAGGGAAAATTGTAATACTGCTTGAATTATTAAAATTTAGATGTGTTATAAAAAAAAGTACAATGATCACAGACGTACTATAAAAATGTTTTTCTATTTTCTGTGGAAAAAAGTTTCAGAATACTTTTTTATCATTTTATTTTATTAGTATTTAAAAACGTTCATTACAATTATTGTTTTTAAAAATTTAACTTAAATTATTGAAAATATCATGATTTAATTGAAAGATTTAAAGACTCTAGTAAAAAAATCTAATTAAAGAATAAGAGTTAGGTTATCTATAAGACATGATTTTTCCTTTTATGTAAATAGACTAGATTTAAGTGCTTAACTCCAGCAGAGACAAAATGACGTCCTTAACTAAACTGATAATTGATAACCAAACTCTATTGTGGAAATATAGATGTAAGTTGCAATCTAATAGATCTATAATCAAATCTCTGAATTTTTATTTTAACTAAAAATATCTCCATTTAAACCGTCAGCTATTATAAAAAAGTGCAAGTATTTATCTCATTTTTACACTCTAATTTGACATAATATATCTCAATTCTTCTCAAACTTTCAATATTTGAGACCCAATATTCAATCATAATTTTCATCCTACCCCCCTTCATACAATAACATTGTATTGAATTTAATAACGATGTACTTTGTTGTAAAGCTACAATACGACTTTAATTATAAAACGTATAAATTATAAAGATAAGTATTATATTTTGTATAAAATTTTATATATGACAGGGGTTCATGGAGTTACTGTTAAATATTAGAAATTTTCTTAACTTAGTATTGTTAAATTTGTTATCAAGTACTTTGTACAACAATGTGTGTGAGATATTTATAAGTGTAATTATGTGTGTAAATGTGTACTTTATTTTTTATTATGTCAGAATCTTTGATTTTTTTTTATGATTTCAGAATGCTTGGTTTTATTATGTCTGAATGTATAATGCTCTATATCCTTTCACTAACTTAATAATACTTTAAATAGTCTTTTATTTTCGACATTTCGATATGCTCGCACCCCCCATTTAGGGTTATCACGTTCCCACCCCTCCTTCATAAAATGTGAAAGCACACTGGCCGAAAAAGAATCTATAATTTAGGACAAAATAATACTATATCTATATTTAAACACTTAACAAAGAGTCTCACAAATTTAAATATAGTTTCAGATGAAAATGTAGACCAATGGCTGAGTGGTAGTGTATCGCGCTTCCATGCCACAGGTCCGGGCTTTAAATCCCGCGTTAAACAAGGTCATCTCGGGGTCGATGAATAAGTACCAAGCTTGATTCGGAACTGAACACTGGGGGTTTCACGTCAGACTCACCACTTGATCTTTACTTACTTACTTACTCCAGAGAATCAAGCTCACTCAAAGGGTTTAGAGCTGCATCCGACCCTCCGGGAAGTTATTTTATTTGCAAATTAAACGAAAAACATGTACAAAAGGGTCCCGAATGAGGGATCCACCTCCAAAATTCTTAAGAACCGGTGGAAGAATACAGCAAAAGCACTTTACAGTTACAATGCTAAGGAAAAAAAATCCCCTCACACACAAACACGAACACACACAAGTGCTATCTTCTAATGAGAAGGAATGACCCTGAAACAGACATAGGACACAAGGGGAAAACCTCTTCCCAAAGGGATTATGAAAATAGGGAGGGAAGGAAAGTTAGGTAAGAAGATAGAAGGCCCCCAAACTTTTTTTTTCTAATATATTGTTGGGAAGACTCGAGCGGCAACAGTCCAACTTTCTTACAAATCCACTTGATCGAAACATCTGCACCTACACCCCAGCGTATAAGATCCCTTAAACTGAGATAGGCACAGAAGGTCTTGACCCTCATGAGCTGTTGCGCCACTGAGTTCAGTTCGGTTCAGATGAAAATATTCGAAAGATCTTTCTTTTTACCAGGAAAAAATACTGCATTTCGATGCACAATACTAGAATTAGTCATGTATAGGACCATATACTCTTAAAACAAAGTAAAATAACAAAGATGATTCCTAAATTGGGATTCTACTTCCCTTACCTTAAGAACCTTTCAACAACAGTATTTCTAATCTTTGTCAATCAACCCTAAATACAGAGGCGTAACGTACACTTCCGAGACCCAACAACATGGAGGGTGAGAATCGGAAAGTCTGACAGACGCCAAGTAATAAATTCTTTCATAAGATCTGCTTTGAGGCCCAATACCTGATTTTGCATGGGGGCCCTAATACTCTCAGTTACGCCACTCCCCATAACAAGATCATTTTTAAGTGAAATATGTACTTGAATATCAGAATCTGATGAAATATGCCATTAGCTGAGTTGGCAACCCTGACTACTTGACTATTATTAAAGTGACCAACCGTTATCCTTTAGGGAGGACAGTCCTAATTTTATAGGTTCTGTCCTCCCTCGAAAAGTGTCCTCCTTTTTGTCCTCCTTTTCAACATTTTAAAACTGATCTGTTAATTTATGTATTCAAAGATGAACCAAACATGCTTCCAAAATCTCGAAGAATGGTCTGAAACAAATATCACAGGAAATAACAGTTTTCAATTGTATTTTTTGACTTGGTCTCAAGTAAAGTGGGCAGATATAGAAAATTATGTTGAGCTTTTATCGAAAGAAATGTCTGATATTAAAATGGATGACAATTGTCTGTTTAAAGTAGAAAGGAGACCGAATGTATATTTAAATTCTAATAAATTAGAGCAATTGGAAAATCAACAAGCTAAGAAATTGGTAAAATATGGGTGACATTATTTAAACCCTTTCAAAAATGAACACATTCCATATAAAAATGTAATTATTCTTATTAAATTTACGCTGTGATGTCCTGGAACTAATGCAGCAGCTGAAAGAGTTTTTTTTTCAGTTGGTAATGATTTTTGTGAAGTGACGAGTGAGAAATCAAAAGTGAATGTTAATATTTTAGCTACATTCCATCGTAAAATTCAGTATGAAGGATATTTTTTACCTGAACTTTCCGATGCATAAGAAAATGATACGTAGACAAAAAAATCATCCAATGGAAAAATACTCTTTTAAGATAATAATTAAAAAGAATGTAAGCGTAATTAGCGTATTTTTGTTTGAATTAATAAAACGTTTCATATATTTAAATTGAAATTTTTTCTTAAATTTTTCGTCTTCCTTTTCATTGTAAAAAAAATGTTCACCTTACTATTATGAACGTCTTAATATCTTCAGTCCTCCGAAAAGCATACAAAATTAATACAAGTTTTATAAAGCTCTATATATTTTCATAGAAAATAAAAAATTATTATTTTACAAAATCTTTGAATTAGGATGTATTTTCTAATAAATACATTGCAATTACAGTAGATATGCTTAGATATACTTATTGAATTACAATTTGTTCGGTTAATATTAGCTTCCATTAAAATTTTTTACCTACAGAAATGTAAAACAAAATTTATTTGTGTTTTGCGGAGCAACAATCCAAAATCACTGTTGGAAAAGGCGTCGGTCTTAGGAAATATCCAATATTTTTAAATCTATGTGCAATATTTACTTTATATCTTTCTCTTATCTCTGACGCAATACAAGATTAACTGTGGCCATTCGAAAGCATTTATCAAAAGATAACATTTACTGCAGCATTTATCGTTTCTTTATACTAGGCCCTTGGAAAGTTTTTTAGATGAATCTTCAACGATTTTTGTGGCCAGACGTATTGCACTAGAACGATTTATGCCGCTGTAAATGCACCTCTATTTTGAAGTCTGTAAAAGAAGATTGTTATTTATAAAACAAGTAATAAAAAAAAAATTTTTAGTCAATTCCTACTTAGATCAACAAAGAAAAATTTTATTTTAACTACTTTTTATTAAATAGTTACAATTAATATAAATATGTATATACATATAATAGAATCACAACATTATGTGTTAATTAATTTTTATTAATTATCATTAAGTATCGTATTGTCATCCAAAAAACAACCATATAAATAAAATTTCAGTTCAAATGAATGCTTTAAAAAGTGAGAAAAAAAAACCTTTTCGTTGTGACACAAGTTGCCTAAAATGATGCCAACGTGGCTGTATTTGTAATTCTTTGAATAATTAGATTTAATCAATTAATTTTTATTAATTATAATTAAATTATTGTATTGTCATCCAAAATAATCATGCATATAAAGTTTCAGCTCAATTGAGCGCTTTAAAATGTATTTTATTAACGATTGAAAATTCCATCCAGATAAATAAATATATAGAGAGTATGAGCTTATAGCTAGGAATATAGAAAAAGGATTATTTTTTAATTTAAAATATGCTCAGAATACATGTAGATAGTATAACAAAATAAAATAAGATACCAAGTGAAAAAGTTGTATAACCTACAATATATATATCAAGGTATCGGATCGTGGCTGGCGTGTCACGAGTTCGAGCCCAGTATCACTTAAGACCTGCCGTGTAGGGGAGCGATGCATGTTAAATCATTAAATCTGTTGAGAGCTCAAAAGTACTCACGTGGGTGTGGTGTGGTAGTTAGGAGAGTGGGGGTGCCAGCTCACGTGTCGTCCCCGTCACTTGACCATGGTTTAAAATTGCGAGGTCCGTCGCTAAAAGCCATCATGTAGCTGAACAGTGTGGAGTAAATATTAATTCACTCCCATTCATTCATATATATATACATGTTGGCTTTACTTTGAAGAACAGTTTTCCCCCTTGTTACTTGGTACCATTCTTTAATTTTACGATTTCAAAATGTTACTTGCATTTTTTCCTTATTTATTATTTTTTGTAAACCTTTATTTTTTATCTTCTACTGTTTTCCATGCACACTTTATACGCTAAAATTCCCATCGCTTACTAAAAGGAGATTGTTTGAGGACACGTGAAAAATTTTATTACTTATCAGATATTCAATACCTGTTTTTTTTTTTTTTTTTTCTTACATTATTTGTTTTTGTAACATGTAAATCTTTTCTGTTGAAATGGAAAGAATCGGACCCTATAAAGGAAGCTGAACTCTACATATCTGTCCTAAGTTAGGGACAACCTTAGAAAATCTAACACATATATATTGTATCAAGACATTTAGGAAAATTCATCGATAATAATCTTACACTTAAGTCTTATTTTTAAATAATCACTGCTAAGAAATTTATAAATAAAAAAATGTAACTTCCAATAAATAATATTACTTGACATGAACTATTTACTAATAATTTGTTTTATGGATGTATTTCATCTTAATCCATGTACCCCTGTGTGAATTATTTAAAAATGCAACTACATTCAAATTCTCTTAGTAGAAATATTTTAGTAGTTGCTTCTTTCCAAATAAATCAAATTATTAGACTTTTCCTGCTTAAAAGTGCCGTAATTATTTTCACTTTTATTTTTTCTAAATGCTTTTAGAATAATAAAAATATAACCAGTGTTATAAAATAATTAATTTATTCGGATGAATATATATATATATATATATATATATTCAAATAAACTCCCAGTGAACAAGTATAAGCATCCACTTAATGATGTTAAAAAAATTATAAAATACATTACAATAGTTTAAGAGGTGTAAAATTTGGAAAGGCTGGCCTCGCAAAATGCAACACCAAAAACGACCAGAAATATCACAGCGAAATTTATTTGGCAGGTTACATGTTGTACAAAGATCAACCGATTGCAGCTTCTTGTGACGTGTGGATGATGACAAAATCAGTAGTTAGAGAAGTCGCCATTGTTGGCTATAACTACTGCCAAATGCCTCGGCATAGAATCAAGGCGTTGGACGTACTCTTGAGGTAGAGTAGTCTCCATGCGGTTTCCAGATATTGCCATAGTTGATCCGGTATAGCAGCGGGTAGTGTATCCAGAGGCAGTCATTGTGCAAGCATAGACCATACGTTTTCAATTGGCGTTAGATCAAGAGAATAAGCAGGCCAATGAAGCAATTCAATCTGAAGAGTAAAGAATTATTCTTGAACAAGTGTGCCACGTATGGTTGCTCATTATCCCGTTGGAATATAGCTGATGGCAACCACTGAATATATGGGAGGACCACAGACTTCAACACCTCAGAGATGTAGCTGTGGTTGCTCTTTGTACTATCACTGCGTACTAGAGGGTGTGGTAGGGAAAATTTAATACCTCTCCAAACCATTATACCGGGTGCAGTACCAGTGTGGTGACGTATAATGCAACAGATCAGAAGCCTCTTACCAGGGTGTCTTCCAACTCCAATCTGGCCATCGTGATATTGCTGACAGTAGCAGTATTCACCAATAAACACATTGTCGTTCTATTCCATTTTCCATGCCCGCCGTTCATCACACCGTTGGCGTCGCAAACGCCAGTGGTTTCCAGTCAAGTGTAAATGAAGCAATGGACGCCTTGCGGACATGTCACTCTGTTACAAACGGTGTCGAATGGTACTAGTGGATACCAAATGGTGCAAAACAAACTGAATCTGTTGTGCTGTGGTTCGCGATGTGACTTTGCGACCCATCACTGCCATGCGCGCAATCCGCCTGTCATTATGGGCAGTGAGTCCACGAAGTAAGTGTGATTGAATTCGTCGCGTTTCCTCTTGCATCCAGTGATGACAGGTCCGCATCACTGTTGCTTGGTTTTGTCCAACACATCGACTGATCTCTCTGATGGATAATCCACAATCCCTATAGGTTACTATTCTTCCTCGGTAGAATTCAGAAACTTGGTCGAAAGACACTCAACCATATGTGTCAACCACCACGTGGTGAAAAGATCACGAGGCATGGGTAAAGAGTTAACGCAAAAAAAAATTGCAGTACTTTAAATTGTCAATTTGTTTTCCCCTTCTTATATAGCACTTATGGATAGCGCTACAGTAGCCTGTGATGTGCGTCTGCGCTATAATGCTAATGATTTGCAAATTTTATCGCCGCCAACGTATGATTTAAATATTACATGGTTTGCATGCTTCCTTCAGGGTGTTGAATTTTGTGTGGCCTATAGTGTATACTTGTACATACACTCAACACTTTTTTATACGCGGTAGATATGTATCTTAGTGAACCGAAAAAATCGTGTAAGAAATGCATGCTATATATGGTAAATTCGGAGATATGTTCAATACAATTTTTAAAATTTGTGTGAAATGAAAAATCTCTAAATATTTTCCCAAAAAAACAGTATAAAAAAGGTAATAATAAAATTCATGCTAGATATTTATTAAAAAAATTATTCATTTTGAATACAAAATAAATTTAAATTACTGTAAGGTGAAAATTTATTCTACAAGTACGTTTATAAGTCTATAACATATAAAACTTCAAATTGAAATTAGTAATAAAGAGCTATACTATATAACCTACAATTATTAATCTCTACTCGATAACAAGCGTACACGTTTATTAAGAGCTGGATTAAAAATGCAATCCTCAGTAGATATGTGTCAGATACGTCTTGTACAACTATCAGTTTTTGATTCAAATGAAGAATTTTGTTTAATAATAGCCCGAGTTGTTTTTTTCTTGTTGTTGATTAAAGGCTAGTT